>CAUYLG010045085.1:0-117048 GCA_963573385.1 Cacajao melanocephalus | reverse complement strand
TCACACTCATTCTCCGTCATGCCTTGTTCTCTTGCTGATGAGGAGCTGCGATCCCCTGTAGGAGGAGAGGCGTTCTGATTTTGGGTGTTCTCAGCCTTTTTGCACTGGTTTCTTCCCATTTTTGTGGATTTATCCACCTGTCGTCTTTGTAATTGCTGACTTTCAGATTGGGTCTGCGTGAACGTCCGGCTTGTTGGTGATGAAGTTTTTTCTGTTTCTTAGTTTTCCTTTGGTGGAAGCCCCTTCCCCACAGAGCTTGGCCTTCCTGGGTTCAGCTGTGCTTACTGTGAAACTCTCAGTCCTCAGCGCTTCTAATTGCTGTTCTCCTTGTGGGGATGGGACCGGCCGAGCCTGACTCAAAGGGCACCCAGTCGTATATACTCTGCACTGAGAAGTGCTGCGCCACGCCGGGGCGCTGGCAAAACAGCTGCGCCGGCCAAAAGGGTCGCGCTGGCGACCCGTGTAGCTCCTCCGCTGGGAATCTCCCAGTTTGTGGGCCACAGAAATTCATCTGAAATTGCGGCGTCCACTCGCTCTCTGTGCTTTCACTGGGAGCTACAATCCTGAGCTGTTGTTAATCGGCCATCTTGGATCTCTCCTACCTGTCATTTTTAATGTCATTTTCTGCTACCATCGGGACTCCTTCCTAGGGGATTAAAAGCAAAGAATTGACAATGGTTTAACAGTGTCATAGTAATTTAATTTTTTTCAACAGGGTCTCACTCTGTCTTTTAAGCTGGAGTGCAGTGGTGCAATCATGGCTCACTGCAGCCTCAACATCCCTGGCTCAAGCAATCTCCCTGACCTCAGCCTTTGGAGTAGCTGGGATTAAGGCATGCACCACCATGCCAGGCTAATTTTTGTAGAAGTAATTTTATATTCTACAGTGAAAATTTAGCAACTTTATTCTAATGGGCTATTGCTATTTGTGTGAAGAACCCTAATAGACTTCAAAATATAATAGACTACACTAGACTTTTAGGACTTACACTTTACTCAGAATTTCCTCCCTTCTGGATATTTTGGTTTTCCTAATCTAATCCAAACCCATCCCACAATCTTTTTTCTACCTTGATTCTCATAGTCCCACCTTTTGGCTACCAAAGAGATAGACACTTTTCCCTATGAATCTGTTCTTTCCATCTCAGTGCATGGAATTAAAATTCTCCTAGTCACTCAAGCCAGAAGCGTGAGCACAGCTGTGATTCCTCCCTCCTTCTTCCATCCCAACAGCCAATCTATTGTCATCAGTTCCTAGAAACGGTGTGTTTTAATTGTCTTAAACACAGCTCTCCCAGCTCTGTGTCTCACACCAATGGAGTAATTTAGCTCTTAGTGATATCTCTCATGCTTGGATTACTGTAATAGCCTCTTCTGGTCTCCAACTGACATCCCCTCAATCCATCCTTCATCCAGTGGCCTCAGTAAACTTTTAAATATGCAAATCTGGTTTTGGCTCTACCCAGGCTTAAAATTCTGCCCTGTAGATCTAACCCAGTATCAATTTCCTTGGATGCACATTCCCCAGTCCTCTGGGCTAAGGAAGTCACCCTGACCTTTAGTATGCAAATAAAAATGTCTCCAGCTCCCATCTCCCAGTAATGGAAAGCCAGTGTCCATTACCAGCTGACCCCACATTCTTCTTTCCAGGACTTCTCAGAAGGCTGATGCCTCTCCTGGTCCCCAAGTATTCTGATTTTCTGCTTTGACTGAAGTCTCTATCTCATTTGTGTCTCTGTAGATATCTCTCTTATTCCCTAGAGATTGGTGGGGAGAGAACAGTGCCTAAGAATTTGACCCAGATACAGAAAAGATAATTAATCTCAAGGTTTGTCTCAGTGCTGTTACTAAAAGCTGGAGTCTCGAGTCAGAGACTCTTTGCATAGAGAGCCTCTTCCAGCATTTTGGGGCACTGAAAGTCAGACCTAAAGTAGTTTGGGGAAGGGGTAGAAAGAATAACCTCTATGCATAAGCGATACAGGGAAATGTTATTATTGGAAGCCCTTTGCTAGTAAAAAAGACAAGAGTTCCAATAAAATCAGGGGAAAATGGGGACCAGGGACAGACACAACTCGGGAACAATTCCCTTGGTGGGAATGGTGGGGACTTTTAAGTGCAGACACACTCCAAGTCCAGTCTGAAGTCATTGCTGAGCATAAAACACACCCCCTCTCTTTGACCTCTCTAGGCATCATCTCCAGCACAAGGTGTTTATGTATAGTGGAATTTTCCTGAAGGTTTGGGACAATGGAGGAAGATTGCATTACTCTTAAGGCAATGACTTCAATGGATCTTCTTCCTTCCCAGAGTGTGGTGAACAACTCCTAATGCACCATTGCAGTCTGTCCACAGTGTTTTAAGGTCAGTTCAAACCCTCAAGGGGCGAAGTGCAGAAGTTAACGTTCCTAACAGTTTTGAGTGTTCAAGTTCCTATTACTGAAGTTGGCAATGTGTATTGATGTCCAAATTTCCATGATAGACATATATACATAGGAAGATTGTTTTTTTAATGAAGTCTCACTCTGTCACTCAGGCTAGAGTGCAGTGGTGCTATCTCACTGCAACCTCTGCCTCCTTGGTTCAAGTGATCCTTCCACTTCAGTCTCTCGAGCAGCTGGGTCTACAGGAACATACCGCCACAGTCAGCTAATTGTTTTGGTATTTTCTTGTAGAAACGGTGTTTCACTATGCTGCCCAGGCTAGTCTCGAACCCTGGGCTCAAGAGATACACCCACCTTGGCCTCCCAAAGTACTGAGATTACAGGTGTGAGCCACCATGCCCAAGCTAGGATGATTTATATCATTCATTTTTATTTAAAAAACCAGGCATTTGAGCTGATGACATTTCACACAGCATGGAAAGTTTCCAAGTATATGTGTTTGAAAACGAAAAGTGAGAGCACTTTATGCAATGTGGTTTTGACATACTTCAATGGAAGGCTCCATGTCCATTCTAAAAGCTCGGAAACACTTCTATTTTCCAGGCTTTTTTCATCCACCATCTTCCCAGACAGCGCCTTCTTCACTATTCTGGGAGCAGCTTGAGGACAAGCAGAACACCTTATTTGGGTTGGAACTCTGTAGATAGTTTGTGGGGTGAAATATGGGTGGATGTTTAGGTGGATGAGTGGTCTTCCCAGATGGTGGCCTGTTCACATGAAGCTGCTTCACGGGAAGGAAATTCCCCTCCTTGTCAGTGCCTCTACAACGTACACGTCTAGACTTTCCGAAATCTCCACCAACTTCTGAGCTTCAAACTCCAAATATCTTGTTCTTTATTTGCCTTCTGTACCTCCTCTTCTTTCTCTTGTTCATCTTCTTTATCCTAGAAATATAATTCAGACCTGGATTCAACCTCACCTTAAATGACCTATTTCGTCTTTGGTCCAAATGCGTTTGGTCTAATTGCACATTAAATTGGAAGTTTTGACGGAGGCGCCAAGACACAGTCAAGATCAGGCTCCGAGTGACACAGACGACCCAAGAAGACTTGCAAAAATAATGAACCAAACTGGTTGCAGGACTCTCAAATCCCCTCCTTACACTGAGGCCATAAAATAAGTCAGAAGTGGATTTGGTGAGGAGGGATTTGTGAGAATCGTTTCTTTGGAGAGAGCTGTTTTAAGAGGACCTCCCACCAAGCAGGAAAATAGGAGGTGTACTTGCATCAGCTTGAGTCAAGAGAAGGTGGCTTCAGATGACCCCTCAGAGGCTTTAAAAGGTGTCCCTGGATGTGAGTGTGGCAGACATAGGAGCCTAAATTGGTGTCTGACTCTCTATTGAGAAATCTAAATGGGAGCCACAGACTGGCCAGCTACGGTTGGACAGATCAAAACAGAGGAAGAGGCCCTGGGACCTGCCTGCCTGTTGAATTTGTTGGGGCAGATGAAGTGACACATTTGTAAGGGTTCTGATGTGGGTCAAGAACAAGAGTGAGCCAGTGAGGCTTATTTGAACATGCAAATCAAGCTGCCAGAGGGGATTTACATGCTTAGAACATGACTTACATGCTTAGAACTTGTAAATCAAGCTGCCAGAGGGGTGTGCCAGCCTTGCTTTAGAGGCTATGGAAAGAGTAAATGACCAGTTAAACCAGAGGAAGATCCACTCAGTGAAGAGATCTCTGGAACTGGAGGGAGGTGGGGAAACAGGACCTCCAAATAACTCACAAAAGTGTGCCACAAGATAAAGAGCTTTGAACAACTACCCAAATTCAGAAAGCCCAAAGCTGTATGATGACCGGTCGGTAAAGTAATAACTTTCTCACTTCTATGACCTGTCCTCCACACTCCCACCCCCGACCCCACACCAGCCCCAGAATGACAAAAACCAGAGTTAGCAAGCTGGAGAAGAAAGACAGAAGAAAGCATTTCCCAAGAGGCAGGAAACCAGCAGGTCCTAGTTTTCAAGGGAGAAAGGAATTATAACTTGGAATGAAGTTGGAATTTTTCCCTATTACATGAGTTTGGACTTCAAGAATGGAGACCGTGTTTTATAACTTAAAATGAATGTAGGAATTTTATTATTTAAGAATAATTTTTTAAAAAGTCATGAGATAGCTCAAGTTTTAATCCAGTAATTGAATACATTTTAAAATTCTATGGTGGTTATAGGCCATAAACCTATTTGTTTTATATCTAGTTACATAATATGCCCATTACATAATTCTTCTCATAGAAAATCCCCCTAGAACAGAGTTGGCAAAGGTTTTTGGTAAAAGCCCAAATTGAAAATACGTTGGGCTTTGGGAACCATAGAGTGTCTTTTGCTACTACTCAACTCTGCCATTTTAGTGCAAACACAGCCACAGGCACTACTTCAATGAACAGGCGTGACTGTGTTCTAATAAAACTTTATTTACAAAAACAGGTAGCGGGCCAGCCAGATGGGCCACAGCTTGCTGACACCTTCTCTAGACTCTAGGCTTCTGGACGGCAGGAGCTCTGTTTGATTGCTGTATCTGAAACACGCTACACATTGTAGAAAAATGACTAGATAAAATAGTGTAGCTTCTCCCTCACCCGTAGTGCAGATTCAGTTCATTTCAATAAATGTCTTTTGTTGTCTTTTCATAAACTCCCGAGAGAAAAGAACTGGTATCCTTAGGGAGAATAACCTGAACAAAAAGGCATTCGATTGAAGTTAAAGAAGCTTATTTCTACATGAGTGAGCTGCAGAGAACAGTAGCACCTCAGGGCATCTACGTTTATATAGGTTGCAAAGAAAGTATATTCCAGTACATTAAATTCTATGCATATGCTTTGTAACTAGATCATTAAAATGCAAGTTTTGATTGGATATGCCTTCTCTTCTTTATCATTTTATGATTGATTTGATATAGTGTCCTGGACACAGGGGATACAGTTAAATGTTTCTTAAATAAACAGACAAGGGGATACTAAAAAATGCATATTTAATGGACGATATCCCTTTACTTGGAAGATTCTTTTAATTAGATGATATATGATCAGGGGCCAAGAGATATAGAAGTTGTGATCAAACTAGTAGAAAGAAACCCCTGATGCTCAAAAAGCTGTTTTATCTTTGATAGTTTATGGTGAATTTATTTTAGTCTAGGTGTGACAGCATGGCATTTTGTCAGTGTTACATACTTTTTATTGCAATTTTATTGAATGACCATCTTAATGGCACAGATATTACTGATATTGAGCTGCTAAGGCCTCAGGGCTATACAGAAATGCTAGATTTATGCTTGAATTGGAAAGATCCAGTGAAAACTAATCAAATGTGCCAAGCATTGTGTCAGATACTCTCACATGCATTATCTTAGAAGAGAATATATCATAGTGAATCGGAGCACAGCCCTGAAGCCACACTGTCCAGATCTGGCCATGAGTTCCATCACTTGCTAACTATCAGACCTCGAGCAAGAAACAACCTCTCTATGCCTCAGTCTCTGTATCTGTAAGATGGTGAAGAATAATAGCTCCTACATCAGAGGATTGCTGCGAGGATTAAATACTAGAATGTATGTTAAGCCCTCAACACAGTGCCTGGCACATACTAAGCTCTCAGAACATATTAGCTATTTTGATAATCCTATTGAATGTATCCTTACAACATTGTGGTGGGTTTGGCATAATTACCTTCTCCTACCAAACAGGAAGCTCATGTCATAACCTCCCCTAGGTCACTCAGGGCCAGAACCCAAGTGAGCCAAACTCCTGACCGTAAATCTAACGTTCTGTTCATCTCACCATGAGGCCTTCTCAAGGAGGACTGGGTCGAAGTGCCTTCCTTCATGCACTCATTCATAGCTTTGGCTCCAAATTTGCTTTAGAAAAAAAAAAAATCTAATCCTTAGACCGCCCCATTTCCACTTCCAAAAGTTAAAATTATGTTTATGATGAGAACCTCTGAGTAGAGGTTCCATAAAAGTATTACATTTTTCTTCATCAAAAAAGAAAGTGCTTTTTAAAAATAGTGTTACTTTGTTAGGAAGTGTAATAATAGTTGTCTTTTTGTGTAGTGTCCCTGGCTATTATTCAAAGCCAAGCCCACTATCCCTTCATTGTTTTTTTTCCTTAAATCAGGAAAGACCTAAAATTTGGCTCTGAGGTTTCCTTAATTTGCAAAGAGAAAGAATCCCCTGGAAGTCCAGTCACTATGATCAGAGGAAAAACAAAGTTCTAACAAGAAATGACCAAAACTGAAACCACGGGGTTTTCGGAATTAAATTGTTGAATTTATGTCACATCCTTTCTTGGCCGTCCCCTAGATAGATCTGCCAAAAGTAACAAAAATTGTTGCTGCAAGCAGAAATCTTCTTAGGTAGTGACACTGATCATACCTCCCCCTGCAGAGCCTTGGGGAAGCATCTGGAGGGAGCTTAGGGGCAGGCATGCACTGAGTCATTCCCCTGGGGAGCGGGATTTCTTTAAAGCCATTTCAGACAGAAGAATGGTCACCCTGTGACTGCTGAATAGCTTTCTCTGGCAATTTCCAGAAAATCTGCTTCCAGAAACTTCTTTTTCTTTGTTTTATTTTTACCACGAAACATTTACAGGACACCTACTCGCCTCTGGGGAGGCATCAAAGATGTTGCAGCGGGGAGAAATAATGCATATGATACCTAAAAACTTGAGAAGTTACAACCTAGGATGTGGACATGTAGAAAAGGTACATAGGGCCGGGCACGGTGGCTCCTGCGTGTAATCCCAGCACTTTGGGAGGCCAAGGCAGAGGATTGCTTGACCTCAGGTCTTTGAGATCAGCCTAAGGAACATAGCAAGACCCTACCTCTACCAAAACATTTTAAAAATTAGCCAGGCGTGGTGGCATGCACCTGTAGTCTCAGCTACTCAGGAGGCTGAGGCAGAAGGATCGCTTGAGTCCAGGGGGTTGAAGTTGCAGTGAGTTGTGAGAGCACCACTGCACTCCAGGCTGGGCAACAGAGCAAGACCCTGTCTCAAGAAAAAATAAATTTACAATAAACATATGTCAAAGCTTTGCTTAACTCATTAATGAGGGAATCAATAAGAAAGTAAAGGCTGGTTAAAATAATATTTAAGGAACTAAGTATAGAACTGAAGGAAGAAGTTTGAAATCTGATTACTTCGGTTAGATTCAAAAGTGGTTTTTTCTATAAGGCAATCAAATTGTGACACTTAGGCTTATCTTTCCCACTGTAGAAAAATAACTTACATCTTTGTCAAGCAAAAATTTACAAGTTAACACCTCAGGATTTGGGGCCAAATCAATACAAATAGTGAGCCAAGCATAGGGAAAACCCACAGAAAATCAATCTTTGAGCCACATCTTAGTCCATTGGGGCTGCTGTAACAGAATACTGTAGACTGGATGGCTTTGAGACACCATAAACCTCAAAGTTCTGGAGGCTGGAAAGTCCAAAATCATGGTACTAGCAGATTCAGCACCTGGTGAGGACTCACTTTCTGATTTCATAGAAAGCCATCTTCCTCACATGATGGAAGAGGAAACAGGGGTCTCCGGGGCCCCTAATGAGTTTTCATCCCATCTATGAGTCTCTTATGAAAAGCAAGAAGGCTGAGAAGGCACAGAAAGAATACTGGTGTCCTCATATGAGTTCACACAGAAAAGGGGATCTGCATGGCCAAGAGCAAGGCGGATTCCCCAAAGAGGAGTAGGGCTGTCAGGACTGCTGGAAGGGGTTGTAGCTGATTGGCACAGGACTCCTCAGTCGGGACTTTCTGAACTGCCTGTGAGGTTTTCCTACCCCCACCTCCTTCCTCTCTGGCCTGAGTGGTTGGTGCAGCTCCCCGCTCTAGGTGGAGACCCCGGGGGCCTTCCCACCGGCGAGGAGTGCTGTCCCCAGGCTTTTCCCTGTGCATGGCCCTTCCTGATTCTGTCCACACCTCTATGCTCACCGCAGTACCTGGCCCCACCAACACAAGGGGACCACTCTGCAGTTCAAATTCACCAGCACTGCCATGGAGAGGGGACTCTCTCTCCTCCCTGACCCCATCCCAGTTCACCCCCTGACTCCGCTATGCTATCTGCCTGCCTGCCCAACACTTGCTGTCTCAACGCGGGCCACAGCTCCCCGTAAGGGTCTCTTTCTAACAATGCTCATTCTGTTTCTTCCTCTTCTGAGCAAGGTCAGCTGCATTCCTCCACCAGCTGAGGCCTCTGGGCTGTGGGCACCTCCCCTCTCACTAACTCCTCAGTTGGTGTGACCTTGTCCCGTCTCTTGTCAGCTGCATCCTGCTGCGCTGAAGTACTTTGCTTCCGGCTTCCCTGGGTTCTGCGTCTTCCTTGGCTCTCAGACTTGAGGCTTCCCCTCCACTCTGCTTTAAGGCCACATCCCACTTTCTCAGAGCATTCACACACATCCCGGGTGGCCTGTGGGTGAGAAACCTTGTTTCCTGGGGTTATCTAGGGCTTCGGACCACAGTGAGACTATCTTTGCAGCTGCAGCCTCCCTAGTTTACTTCAAGGTCCCCATGGCCCACGGCCAGGGTGAGATTAAATGCAGACGATCCCCCTCCCTTGGCCCCATGTCCACCTGCATCTCAGGCCCTCAGGCTCCATCTCTGGAATCAGCTCCTCCTTGGAGGTTCTCAGAATCCCACATGAGCCTCAAAACAGCCTTCAAATAAATCCAGGTTGTTTTCAATTTGCCTTTCCGATTTTGGGAATAGCCTGAGATATAATTAGCAGAGGTATTTGTTTCTGTCCTTCAAAGCCTTTAGAAGAACCTCTGTGAGCCAGAGCTCTGTTACCTGCTTTAACTGGCTTAGCAGAAACCAAAGAGGCACATGTGAGAAGAAGGAGAAGCCCTCTGCTTCCCTCCTGCCCTCCCAGTGGTCCCCAGCTCTGCGAGCTCCTAGGGGCACGCTCAAGGACTGAATTCCCACCAGCCCCATTAGCTCTAGCTCTGGGCAATATGGAAAGCCCAAACGCCTTGTCAAGGGCCCGTGAGTCTTTTCTCTGAAAGCCTCCTTTCCCTAAAGAATCCAGAGGCCCTGACCCTCTTCTTCCAGACATAAAGCCATGGAGCTGCTGCCTCCTCTTAGAGCCAGAGACGTAGAGCCAGGTACCCAGGGTTTGAGTCCTGGCCCCACTGTCTTCTGGTTGTAGGAATTTGAGCAAGTCACTCTCTTAGCTTGTTATCTTACCTACAGTGTTAATGATACTATTCATTAACAAAGACATGAAATCAACCTAAATGCCCAACGATGATAGACTGGATAAAGAAAATATGGTACATATAGACCATGGAATACTATGCACCCATAAAAAAGAATGAAATCATGTCTTTTGCAGGAACATGGATGGAGCTGGAGGCCCTTATCCTTAGCGAACTAACACAGGAAGAGAAAACCAAATACCGCATGTTCCCACTTATAAGTGGGAGCTAAATGATGAGAACTCATGGACACACAGAGGGGAACAACACACACTGGGGCCTTTTGGAGGGTGGGGGGTGGAAGGAGGGAGAGGAGCAGGAAAAATAACTAATGGGTACTAGGTTTAATGCCTGAGTGAGGAAATAATCTGTACAACGAACCCCCATGACACAAGTTTATCTATGTAAAAACCTGCACTTGCACCCCTGAACTTAAAATCAAAGTCAGAAAGACCCATCATCTCATAGAGCTTTTTCAAGGACCAGAGGAGATCTAATTTTCCCAACAATGAAACATCAGATAAATTAATAAATGTTAGTGTTACCATCCATAGTAATAATATAGCAAAAAGTAATAGTAAAATTTCAGATGTGTTATTAATACACCTAATAGTAATGACGCCTGTCATCATACACCTATCATAATAATGGATCTTTCTTAATGGGGTTTCCCAGTCTCCCTATATACTTTTTTTTTTTTTTTTGAGACGGAGTCTTGCTCTGTCGCCCAGACTGAAGTGCAATGGTGCGATCTTGGCTCACTGCAACCTCCGCCTCCCAGGTTCAAGCAATTCTCCTGCCTCAGCCCCCTGAGTCGCTGGAACTACAGGTGTGTGCCACCATGCCCAGCTAATTCTTGTATTTTTAGTAGAGACAGGGTTTCACCATGTTGGCCAGGATGGTCTTGATCTCTTGACCTCGTGATCCACCCACCTCGTCCTCCTAAAGTGCTGAAATTTCAGCCGTGAGCCACTATGCCCGGCCTAGACCTCACAGAGTAGGACACCATTTCCCCCATTTCTCTTGCTCAGGCAAGACATGAATTACTATCTGAGGATTTTTTTTTTATCCTGTCTTTTTCACCTTCTTCCAAAATTTCCTTTAAAGACTCACACCTTGAATTGCAGGGCAGTGTTGTGTACAGCGGAGGCACCCTTCACCCCCTGTCCACCCGCTCTATCCAGAAAGGGGCAGATTAGCTAATCCTGCAGCTCTGGTAGCTCCTTCCTAAGCCAGCTGGGCATTAATTCAGCTCCATGGATGCCAGTGGCACATCTGGGGACACAGTTGTTCCATGAGCAGTAGTTTCTGTGACCTTTACTAAGTGCTTGACAAAATTAAACTGATTTTGGTTCTCTTTTTCCTTTCCTTTTTTCTTTTTTTTTGACAGGGTCTTGTTCTGCCACCCAGGCTGGTGTGCAGTGGTGCCATCTCAGCTCACTGCAACCTCTGCCTCCTGGGTTGAAGCAATTCTCATGCCTCAGCCTCCCGAATAGCTGGGATTACAGGTGCCTGCCACCACTCCGAGCTCATTTTTTTGTATTTTTAGTAGAGACGGGGTTTCACCATGTTGGCCAGGCTGGTCTCGAACTCCTGACCTCAAATGATCTGCCTGCCTCAGCCTCCCAAAGTGCTGGGATTACAGGCATGAGCCACCACGCCCAACCAGTTCCCTTTTTCAAGTGTAAGACTTTTCAGAATTTATTCCTCTAACATGCATTATAAATTTTCAAATGGCAGATGTAGCACACTGTTTTCCAAACGTAGCTGGCCATGGAACCCTTGTTTCCCACATGGCACCTCCTGGGGTTAGTGCCCTGTGGAAGGCGTTGTCTCCACCTGGCATGTGGAACCCACACACAAAAAAACCGCTTCTCAAGGCGCCCCAGCCCGGGCAAGAGAAGAGCCCTTCCTAAAGCTTCTGTTGTGGACAGTTCCTTCACTCCCTGCTCAGCCTCCTCCCCATCAATCTGAAGCACTTTTCTGACCTTCTGCTGGACTGCATTTCACCCCACAGAGGTTTCCTTCTACACACGGACTCCCTGGAGCCACTCAACATGGTGGTGCCATTAGCTCACAGACCAAGGCCTTTGTCTTTCTCCCTCTCAGCGTAGAATATACTTGGTCTACACACAAGAGTGAGGGACTCACCATGGGGGAGGCTTTCTTGGCCAGTTTCAGCAAAACAGCCACAGGTGATGTGGCCAGAGAAGATGAATGGCCATGATTAAACCTAACTGGGTGCATGGCTCACACCTGTCATCTCAGCATCTTAGGAGGCCGAGCCTGCAGGATTGCTTGAGGCCAGAAGTGTGAAACCAACTGGGCAATGTAGCAAAACCTCGTCTCTACTTTCAAAAAAGAAAAAAGATTAAATCTACAAGTCCTTTCAGTACCAACTTCTCCAGTCCAGAGGCCCCCCTAGTAACCCCCAAGACCAATCCAGAGGAGCCCCTTTCTGTTGACAAACAAGGAATGACTTATTATTGCTACTCCAGGCAAAGCAGGAATATACTCATATCCTAGTTACAGGAAGGGAATTTCCTCCTTGCCTTTGAGTCCACTTTAGGAATTTCAGATTCACTTGGGGATCTGTTCTTGCCTTGAGTTTCATTCTTCACTTCAGCATTCATTTAAGCACGGGCTGGCTGTGGGCCAGGAGCTTCACCAGAACCCAAGGAAGGCAAGGCTGCGAGGAAAATGTCCCCAGGGGAGCAGGGTCGCATGCTTGGAGGACCGTGGAGGACCATTGGAGGACATGGGACACATGGCTTCTTGGTTTTGTCCTCTGTGGCAGATGTTCTAGGAGGACTGTTAGTTGCTGGGGGAAACAAAGCCACTCAGGCCACCAAGGGCCATTGTCCCTGCCTGAAGTACACTGTGACCCCTTGCCCAAAAGGTAAGCTTGCCATGAGCAGCCTGACTACCCTCTGCTGACAACCCATGGTGGGGACAGAGACAATCGCTACTGTGAAGTTAAAAGAGCTTCAGCTTCAGGGCCTCTGCCCTCACAGCCGCCTTCCTGTGCAGGGCCCTGTCCCTGATTTTGCACTTGTAATTTAATATTTTTTTTCCAGATTCTCAAGTGGAATATGGTCTGGCCCCAGAAATCCTGGATCCAGCCTTGGTGGATAAGAGGTACATGCCTCTCCAATGACGTCACGTTCTGTGGAAATGTACAGGACCAGCAGTGGGTTCTGAACTCAATGTCGTGCAAGAGAAGCACCTAAGACCAGCTCTCAGGCTTGGTGCATTAGCAGAGAAAATGGCTTCCTGGGCAGACGCTGGAGTTTCTGGATCTGAATTGCTGGGACGGCCCCAGAGCAATTCCTGCAGACACCAGAGAGTGCCCAGAGCCCAGGGGCCTTGAACCAAGCTGGGGGACGAGCCATTCTATTTTTTACTATGGTTCATCTTCAGGAAAACTCTAGGAGACATTGCGAGGCTTCCAGCCTCCTCGGTTTATTACTAGATTGGCTATTCCCCCCACCTCCCCCACAACACACACGCTTGATTAATTTTTTTCTTTAAATCAGAGCAACTCCTTGTGGAACTACTACATCAAGGTAAGTAGCAGATAGAGATGGAAGTCATGACCAGCGTTCCCAACAGCAAGACTTCCCAGTCCAGCAGCTGCTGTGTCTCAGGCCGGTCACGCCTGCAACTTCAACATTCCCACCAGTTTCAGGACCCCTTCTGTGTCCTGAAACTTCAAACTTCAAAACGCTTCCTTTTCTCAGGACTGTCAGAACTCACTGGATTCCCTTTAAAGTCCCCTAGAATCCCATTCCCTACTTATTCCTTCTAAGATAAAACCGAGTGTTCCATTCTTTTGCTGTAAAGCGTGCTGGACAAGAAAATCCAACTGAAGGCTTCCTGGCTGTAATTTATTTGTGCTTTTTTTCTATCCCCTTGAGAATTAAAAAAAAAAAAAAAAAAGGCACAGGCATTGCCCAACAGTGGACACAGCCTCACTGTCAGAGTGCAATGTGTGTGCAGAGTAACTGTGCCCAGGAGACAGGCTGCTCGCAGATAAGCCGAGCCAACACCCCATAAAACAAGAGGGATCCCCAATAAAAGGGCAGGCTTTGAAAGAGAAACCCTGAGGCCAAGTCCACTTGGTGGGAAACAGATGTGCCTATGATCTAAGATGAGATTTGTGAGCCTGACTTTCTCCCCCGCAGTTGCTGGCCGCGTTCAAGGTAAGCCCCGTGTGGAGCCAGACAGCTTTGGGCTCCCTGCAAGGGAGGGTTGTTCAGTCCAGCTTTCAGTCATCGCTGGGTTGATCAGAAATTCCCTGCACTTGTGACACTAATACAAATGTTCTTCATTTAAAAAAGAAACTAAACAGGGAACATGGAAGTGACATCGGAGCCAGAACTTTCAGAGAACTTTAGGATAAAGTATCTTAAAAATGGATCCTCCTCTGCTTTGGAGAAAAAGGAATTAATAACGTTCTCTTTATCATTCAAGTTCTCTCCTTACAGAAAAGTACAAGGTTTATTGTCTGACTTCTTCCCACACCCATCTATCTCCTATCCACTCCTTATGTAAGCAATGGGCCACATTCATCCCTCAGCTGCTGTCAGACCACTAAGAGATGTGGGCTTCTTACTAAGTCAGTCCTGAAGGGTGTGCGACCACCCTGCACTCTGGTGAATGCACGCCACTGCTGGCAGATGTAGCTGTATTTGAAAAGCTTCATTCTGGTTCATGTTGTCTTTATGTTAGATTTTTTTTTCTTTTTCTTTCTTTTTTTTTTTTTAGAGACAAGGTCTTACTCTGTCACCTAAACTGAAGTCGAGTGGCACAATCATAGCTCACTGCCACTTTGAACTCCTGGGCTCCATTGATCCTCCTGCCTCAGCCTCCCACCTCAGCCTCCCAAGTAGCTGGGACCACAGGCATGAGCCACAGCACCCAGTTAATTTTTTGTAGAGATGGGGTCTCACTATGTTGCCCAGACTGGCCTTGAACTTCTGAGCTCAAGCAGTCCTCCCATGTCAGCCAAAGTGCTAGGATTACAGGCAAGAGACACTGCACCTGGTCCAGATTATCTTTTGGTAAGAATGCTAACATTCTCCTTGTTTTCTCCTGGTATTGCATTGCTGAGATTAAATCTGGGTCTCCATCTCGTCCCCATCCATGAGACAATAACCTATATGCTGGATCTGCCGAAGTGTCTAGAGCAAAGCTTTAAGTACTTCCTGTCCCTTGCTCAGCAATTGCCCTGCTTACAGCAGAAGAATATAGAGCATCTACAGAGCATCACACAAGTCTCTTCTCTGGAGAGAATCTCGCAATGTGAGTCCTGGAAGAGATCGCCGAGCCCCCAGATGCGCGCTACCCTCGTTATACAGCTGGAAAGAGTGAGCGCCAAGTTGTCTTGCTCAAGGTCAGCCAGCTCATTAATTGAAGACAGAAAGATGATGTGGAAATCAAGCAAGGTTACCATTTCCCGATGGCTTCAGGCAAAGATTTTATGAGGAAGATGTTGGAAACCATGAGTGAAGTTTGGGACTGGGCATTATATATGAATTGAGTTTTCCCGGAATTCGACAGGGTGGAAAACTTGACAGGGGACTATGGGTAGCAAGAAATACCAATAGTAAAATAATTTCCACATTTGGAATGCAAGAGGCTTTACAGGGGGATCAGAGAACATCCTCCATTCCAGAGCTGTGGGGTGAAGCGAAGCCAGCCTCTGTGTAGGAGGCTTTGGAGTGGCGGCCTGGACACAGGTGTTATTCTCAGGTCCCGGCTGAGGGACATAAAAAGACTCACATTTTGTGTCTTAAAATGTAATCAACAGGCCTAGTAGAAGAAAGTGGGGCTCTTGGAAGGAATCGCTACTTCATAGTCTAGGGCATTCCTGCAGTGACGGTGAATAAGGAAGAAAGGCTGCTACCTGGTAGCCTGTGGCTTTCCTCATCTTGTCTCCTGTCCCACCTTGTGAACAGCCAAGGTGACAGGAGTCCCATCTTAACTAAGGCTGGGATACTTATTCACAGTACCTGGCCTCATCTTTGACTTCTGGGCAACCCCATAGCATGGGTGAGTGTGGCCAGAAACCAAAGGCATGTGGTGAGACCAGAATCAGCCTGGACACTTTCTGTGGCATCATCAGATGGGGGCACTCAGGTCCCCTCTTCTGTAATCCTGGCATCCTACAGCAAGGCTGCTTAAAGCCAAAGTAAGCTCTCTAGACATCCGCAGAAGAAATGCAGCAAGTGTAGAAGCCAGTTGGGTCACTGTCTTAATTCTGGGTATGGCGTCTTTGTTTCAATCGGGACTCCTCTCCTCCCTAGCGGATCACGAATGGATCATTCCTTAAGGTCAAGCTCAAGTTCTTCCCATCCTGGCTCCTGGACCCTTTGCTGATAAGCCAGCCACATGCATCTGCCATCCTTCAGCAACTACAACAAACATTGTCTCTCTGAATTGCGTTGGCCTCTAGCCTAAGCTAGCGGAAACTTTGTTTATTTACTTATTTATTTATTATTTTTATTTTTTTGCCAATCCCATTTCTCCACTTAAACTGGAGTTCCCTGAGGACCGGGACTTGATGCACGTAATTTCTGATGTATCTTATGTTAATACCTAGCAATGCTGTGAAAGGTCCTTGGGGACAATTCGTCCATGACAATGAAGCCATCTGTGCCGTGGTTCCTGCGTCTTGCAAGAGGAAGCTCGTGAAACGGGTTTGTAAAGTGTCTGTCTCTCCCTAGAACATTAGCACTCGCAAGGCAAAGAAGGCTTTTTATAGACGATGTGGCATCTGTGAGAAGAGCTGCGCCTTGGTGGCAGTGCTGTTTGGGGCTGGTGAGTGGGGGCTGGGCTGCGGGAGGAAGAGGAAGCGCTTTGACTCTGCCGCAGGTCCTGAAATTCCTCTTGTCTTCCTTGCCTGTGGTTAGAAGTCATTTACAGCCACGTCAGGCCACCTCCTCTGGCTTCCAACTGGAACATGCACGCTGACTGTCCCCAGGGGGAACCTAGATCACTGCTGGCGCTGTCAGGGCAAGACTTTTGTTCCTTCAATAAACCGTGTGGTGAATCTCAATCCCGCTGACATTTGTCAGGAAAATGTTTCATACAAAGTCCAGTCGAGCAGGAATGCTGGCTGGACTCAAGCCACTTCTGAAAACACAGCCATCTGCATACAGCCTTCATGTTGTTCTTGTCCTGAGACCTCACGGGCCAGTCACGGGCTGGGCTGGGGAGACCAGACGCTGAGAGAATGGGCTGGGCAAGTCACTAGTGCCCTCTGGCCTTGAAGGATGGCCTAAGCAGGTGCTCCGGTTTGGGAGTAAAAAACTCTGAGATGTCCCCAGTACAGCTAGATTAAAATTATTTGGGTTTGTGGGTGTGCAGTGAGTCCAGCGGTATGCTGGGTGACACAACTAAAAAAATACTAATTAGTGCCAGGATAAGTATTTATGTGGCAGGGTTCCTTTGAGCATTCCTATTAGAAGAGACAGATGTAACCAAACATGGTCACAAAAGGCTTGTGGAGTGTGTGAAGTCCACTAGGAGAGTACACTAAGTACAGGTGTGTGTGTGGCGGGGGAGGGGGTGCATGCTAGGACCCGGGGATGGCTGAAATGTGCAGGAGAAAATAGAGGCACTGGGTCCTGTAAGAAGGTTTAGCCAGCTGGGAACAGATGTGAGACTGGCAGCAGGTAGGGCGAGGAAGGCAGATTGTCTTCATAACGGGGCCTTGAATGCCAAGCACAGGAGTGTGGTTTTTAATCCCACAACCAAGAATGAACCACTGGAGGTTTTGGCAAGTGGGAAGGAATGACAAGATTGGGGTTTTGGAGAACTGACCCCGAGGGAGGGGCCTGAGTTTCATGGCAGAGGGTAAGGGGGCTCCTGCCATGATTGAGGCAGGACATCTCCTTAAGGAGAGCAGAGACAGGCTGCCGGCCAAGAGGAGGCTTAGCAAGGGAGAGGGACAGTGGGGGACCCATCTCGTAGTGGCCCTTCCTGCCTGGCGAATGTGTTTGCTCCTCATCCCAGGCAACTACACATCCCACCGCCAGATTCATGATCAGAATAATGGCTCTAACAAAGCATCACTTTAGTCTTGCTACTCTTCCATCGCAATCTGCCCCATCCCGTCTTCCCCGCTGCCGGCTGTAGAAAGCTCATAGGCTTCAGCTTGCCGTCAAGGCCCACACAACAATGCTCACGCTTTGACAAAGCAGCAGAACTCTTGCTTCAAAGGAGATCTCACACAGAAAGCTGAGATGCAGGGCAGATCGCAGGAGAGCCACTATGCTGCCTCTATACACGGGCTGGTGATCCTCCCGCTCCAATCAACCCACCTTGCACACTTAGGTCTCCAGTCCTTCACCCACCCTACCCCAGCCCCACCTGAGTAGTTTTAGATAGCATTCAATAAAACCCCATGGCCCTAAGGAGCACAGTTTGAACCTTTTCCCGACGGGGTCAATTTCCATCCGCCTTCTCTCCTGCCATTCTTCATGCCCTTCAGGGCTCTCTACCCTCTGCCTCAAACACACCTTGAACCTTGGCCTCCCGTTGCTACTGCTTGTCCTGTTAACCCTGATATAATGTTCTGACAGCATCTCAAGGACTTCCAAATGCCACTGGTCACCTGACCAGCCCACGCCTCTCCCCTGCCACTGTGTGCAGCAGCAGCAACCATGATTTATTGAATACTTAATCTATCCATTTTATAGAGTTCATCTCATTGAATCCTCACATCCACACACCCGGATAAATATTATTAGTGTCTCGCTTTACAGGGCAAGAACCTAAGTATCCAGAAGTTAAGTAACACGCTCCTGGTCACCCAGCTAGGAAGCTGCTCAACCAAGATCCAACCCAGGCAGTCTGACTCGAGAAGCCCCACCCCTCGTTCCCTTTATAGCCTCCCCAATCTACACGTAGATTGCCTGATGGATTCATGAACTTTATGTCTGAGGGACTGTGCGTAATGAAAGAGAACGTTCACTCCTTCATCCTGCACATACGTATTGCATTCTTAGTATGCGACTAGCCCTGGACCAGGCCCTGCGGAGATGGTGGTTGAGAGAGGTGGACACTACCCCTGCTCCTTTGGAGCTTGAAGTCCAGGAAAAGTGGGTAAAGATGACTCTGAGTTTACCAGTGTGAGTGATTCAGAGATTAAACGAAAGCGCTGTGGAGAGAGAAGTTGGGAGAGGGAGTGAACTTGGAGGTAGGGAGATGATCTTGGCAGGTGGTCTGCGGAGCTTCAGGTGCCAGGTTGGAGCAAACTTAACAAATGGGATTGTTCAGAAGGTGATGGAAACACCGACTGGGAACTGAGAGAGAGACAGTGTGGGAGGTATGGACGGGGAACTGCATAAATAATGCTGACAGCTGAAGATAGGAGAATAAGCCAAGATTAACATGGAGAAAATTCAGTCTAGAGACAAGAGCCAAGCCTTGGAGAACACCCCAGAGAGAAGGGACACCTCTCGAGAGAGGATATGGCCACAGGGAGGGAAGGAGGCCAAGGCATGGAGGGGTCTGAAGGAGAGAAGGAGGTACCAGGGCCAGGGATCTCGGGGAGAGCAACGAGAAAGAACCCTGGAGAAGTTTCTTTGGTTGGTTTAAAGGAAGTTCTTGTGATTTCCAAGACCACTGTTTCAGTGGAGGGGTGAGGGCGAGTGACAGATTTTAGGGGATTTAGGGAGAAAATGGGTGACAAGGAAAAGCCATTTAATACACTTCACATGGAAAAGCTGGCACGACTAGGGAGCAGGAATGGGCAGTTAGGGGGAAAAAAAAACGCTGAACAAAACCAGTTTTATGGATGACGTGACCCGGCCCAAATATGAATACGTTCAAATGCGACAGTCTTTGGACTTAAAATAGAGTGGTCAAGCCAAGCCAGCTGAAAGGGGACCTCAGAGTTGACCTCCCTGAATCCCAGAATGACTTCCCTGAATCCCACCCCAAATGAATGGTGGTCTCGTCTCTCTGTTTCCTGTTTGGGATCACAACTTCATTTGGTTCAGTGGATTCTTTCTTCTTTTTATAATTAAAATTTTTGAAATAAAAGAAACTATCCAGTTAATCCCCCAAACATAATTTTTTCCTTGGGGAAACATTTACATTCTTCGGACCCCAAATGCTAAGCCAATAAAAGCAGCAGCAGAAGCCATTTTTCACTGTTATCGGCAAAAAAGCAGAAGGAAATGAAAGCCTCAAAGAATTTCGATGTTTCGGGGGAGAGAAAAATGACTTTTTTGCCTTTGGATTTTTATCTTTTCTGCCACCATAATTTAGACAGACAAAGAACAGGCCTGGCAGTAAAGCCAGTCTCCATAAGGCCAAATAGCTGATTTCCCAGAGGACTCAAAGAAAAGACTATCAAGAGTATCTTTGTAAAAGCACAGCAAGCTCAAATCTGAGATCATGGGAGATCATAGGAGTGAACTGTTTCTTGTAGAAAGCAATTGTTAAATTCAGCACCAGAACGCATTAATCTGTGAATCACAGAGATACAGTTCTTCCTAGAAAAGTCATCACCTACTGACCTCTGGTGCAATTCAAGCCCAGATACTAAAGCAAAGGGCAAATCAGAAGCAGTGAAGTGAGAAAAGCCTCAGGTCACAGCCATCCTCAGGAGAGGCTGAGGCAACCGGGTCATGCGGGCTTGAGAAAGAAGAAATGGAGAAAAGATAGGAACGCAGAAGTAACTACTGGTTCTTTGTGTTAGGAACAAGACAAGAAGGAATGGTTTAAACGCCCACATAAGGACTTTAGTTTGAGAGTAAGAAAGAACTGTTGACCAATTGCATGAAGTGTGTTTCTAGGGATCATTGAGATCATTTAGTTAAAATACTACCTCCTCTTACATGACCCTCAGCAAGTTACTTAACCTTTCTGTGTCTCTGGGTTGGCTCATGCCTATAATCCCAGCATTTTGAGAGGCAGAGGTGCGATGATCACTTGACCTAGGAGTTCAAGTCCAGCCTGGGCAACATAGTGAGATCCCATCTCTACCAAAATTATAAAAAAATTAGCAGGCACAGTGGTGCATGCCTATGGTCCCAGCTACTCGGGAGGCGAGGTGGGAGGACTGCTTAAGCCTGGGAGGTGGAGGATGCAGTGAGCTTTGATTGTGGTACTGTACTCCAGCCTGGTGACACAGCAAGATAGCTAGATTCCTTGTGGTCAGTATTGTCAATCCAGGCAAACATCTCGCTATTTAAATGCATAATAAGTAATCTAAATACACCTGTACAAAGTTTAGTAGATAGGGAAAATAACAGACTACATGTGATTCAGGCAGTTCTTCCCAGACTGTTCCTTTCCAGTATCCAGTGACAGTAAGTTCAGGTCAGGGTGACCAACTGTCCCATTTGCCCGGGATGGGGGACTTTCCCAGAATGTGGAATTTTCAGTACAGTCCCAGGAAAACCAGGATGGTTGGCCACCCTAATTCAGGATGACAATGCCTGATACCTGGATCATAGCTCTTCTGTGTTGCTGGGTTTTGTTTGTTTTTAAGAGACAGGTGTTACTCTGTAGCCCTGGCTGGAGTGCAGTGGTGCAATCACAGCTCACTGCAGCCTCCAACTCCTAAGCTCAATTGATCCTCCTACCTCAGCCTCCTGAGTAGCTGAGACCATAGGCATGCACCACCACACCTGGTACAGAAAGGGTCTTGCTATATCGCCCAGGCTGGTCTTGAACTCCTGGCTTCAAGTGATCCTACTGCCTCCTCCTGCAGTGCTGGGGTTACATGGGCCCGGCCCTGTACTGCTGACTTTAAAAATCAGACAAACTGAGGTAGGGAGGACCCAAGAGGAAGTAGAGAACTGCCAGATCTGTGCAGGGAAGGGGACTGAAAGAGCACGTGGCAGGGCCTGGATTCCCCTCGCGAAGTTTTCTCTCCTGTAATGCACAGGTCAGGGCCCACAATGTGCCCAGCCTGGTGCTTTGTTTGTTCTAGGTGCTCAATCAATGCTAGGGCTCAAATTCAACTGAAGTGACTTAGGGGAAAGCGTTCCTCAGCCTCTCCCAGCTCCTTTTGCTTCATCTTCCCTTGAATACCTATTTGGGTGCACATCTTCTAATCTACCCCTAATTCTACTCTCTGTTCAGAGCTGAGCTGTGTGTCCTGGAGGCTGGGTCCCTGGAGATGGAGAGGCACAGTCCTCTTCTACAGAGCCTGATGCTCTTCACCTGGCTGCCCGGGTACTGAGCTAAGTAACGTCCCATCCAAGATCCTGCTCTGGGAAATGTTCTCACTAGGGCTCCCCTTTCCTGAGAAGAGACTGTGACCAGCATCTGGGGCTGTTTTCTTCTTAACATTATCACCTATTTCACATCTCAGCCACCTCAGGGACCCAGGGTGCTCAGCACTGGGATTTTAGACAGAAATAAAATCATCTTCACCCATGGGGGTCTTGTGATCTAGTTGGTCAAACAAATAGGTAAGTCAGGAAATGTAGTCTTGTCGACTTTCTTTTGGAGGCTTTAGAATTGATTTTCAAATTAAAGTAAAAATAAACAAGTAAACCCACTCCCAGAACTCAGCTGGGAGACCAAAATTAAACCAAAATAATTTGGGACTCTGAAAATTGTCTCCTACTTCCTACCTCTGGCTCTCCTCCTTCACTTTCTGGGAAAGGGAAGCAAACAATCAAAGAAGTCGATTCTCTAACTCCTGATTTATTTATCCTAAATCTATAGGTAGATCACTTACCTTTTCTGGGGCTGAGTTATTTTATGGATAAATACAAATAGTAATAACAATACCAACCAAATAATTATGTTAGTTATGTGCCAGGTACCATTCTGTTCACTTTGTTTATATTAATTTACTTAATCTTCACAATAATATTGTGAGGTACATGCTATCATGATCTTCATTTTACAGATGAAAAAACCAGGGTCCAGAGAATTGAAATAACTTGCTCCAGGTTACATAGCTGGCCAGTGAGAGAGCTGAGATTCAATCCAATCTGGCTTCAGAATGCGTGAACTTAACTATTAACTTAATGTTGGATAAATGGATGAATGGATGGATAGATGAATGAATGGAGGATGGATGGATGAATAGATGAGTGGATGGTGACTGGATGGTGGATGGTGGATGGTGGATGATGGATGGTGGATAAATGGATGAATTTGTGGATTCATGGGTGAATGGTAGGTGGAGATGGATGGATGGGAGATGGATGGATGGATGGTGGATAGGTGCTGGATGGATAGGTGGATGAATGAATGAATGGATGAATGAGTAGTAGATGGATGATAAATGGATAGATGGGTGGTGGATGGATGAAAGATAATAGATGAATGGATGAATGGTAGATGGGTTGATGGATGGTGGTAGATGGATAGATGGATATGGATGGATGGGCGGTGAATGGATGAATGCATAATAGATGAATGGATGGATGGTAGATGGGTGAATAAATGAATGGATGGATGGTGAATGAATGAGTGAACAGATGGATGTATGGGCGGTAGATGGATGGGTGGTGAATGGATGGATAGTAGATGAGAGGATAGATGGTGAATGGATGAATGATAGACAGATGGATGGATGGGTGATGGATGGATGGATGGTGGATGGATGGATGGTAGATGGGTGGATGGATGGTAGATGGATGAATGATGGACAGATGGATAAATGGGTGGATGGTAGATGGATGGATGAATGGAAGGATGGGTGGTAGATGGTAACTGGGTAGATAGATGGTGGTTGGATAGGTGGTAGATGGATGTGGATGATAGAAGAATGGATGGATGGGGGATGGATAATGAATAGATGTATGAATGGGTGGTGGGTGGATGGTGGATGGATGGATGGATGGATGGACGGACGGACGGACGGATGGACAGATGGATGGATGGTGGATAGTAGATAGCTAGATGGGGGATGGATGAGTGGTGGATGGATGAATGGATGGTAGATGGTCAGATGAAGACACTGGGCCAAGCAATTTCTCAGATACCTCTATGAGGTAATTACGGCACTAACATTTAAGATGCATGCTATTAACATAAATTGTAGTTGTTGTTCTTCAAAATTAAATAGAGGGGTATCCACTGGGAGAAAAACAGATTTTGAGCCTCAAGGACCCATTTAAATATCTATGGAAGGGAAGCAATGAAGTTATGTTTCTCCAAAATGAATGAATCTGTGAAGAGTTCCTTGAGAATCTTGGATTAAAATTTCTCTTTTAGAGCCAAGACTAACACATATCTTACATAAAAGTGAAAAGAATATTTTCAGTTCCCCCTCCCCAAATAGATTACTATATCCAGTCAACAAAATCTTATCTTAAACCTCTAAAGAATTACATGAGCTCTCCTTAAATTTTACTCTTTAATTAAGAGACCAGTTTGAGGTTAGCCAGATGTGAGGCTTTGACATAGCAGTTGCCAAACCTCAGTGACAGGCCTGGTTTCCATCTCTGTGATATTAATCTTTTGACAACCAAACATTTTCTTTTATAGAAGCATTTCATGTGCCTTATTCTTAGCAGATGCCTAATAACTGCTTAGAGAAGGAAAGAAGGAAAACCCAATGAATCTAAAGAATCAAGTTAGACTGAGTGCCCAACACCAAATGGCTCTCGTGCAAAAAGAACCATTGTCTTCTAAAAACTGACCCTTGGTAAAATTTTGGAAGACTTGGGTTTTTCTTTTGATTTTGTTTGGGAGATGATTAAGTCTTATTTTCTTTTTAGTTGTTCAATTGGTAGGTCTAATTAATGCCTTTCACATTTTCCATGAAATCTGGAATTTCAATGTGTCTACGTGAATTTCATCCTTATGCCTCCATTTTAATTAGTTCATGTCGTTGGGAATTCTGCAGAGTGAAAAGCATTGGATAGGAGATTGGTATATTATTTGGGCTCTACTATTCTGAGCCATGAAACTCTATGCAAGACACTGAATTCTTCTTGTCCCCAGTTTCTCAGCCTTATCTCTGTTACCAGTAAAATGGGGATAATTCTATCCACCATACCACCTAGGCATTGTAAAGAATGCATCATGACCAAAGCTAATGGCAAGTGTAGCAGTCAACATAGCTGAAGAAACAATAAGAAAAGTTACCCTGTTAAGTAGAAGAAATAATGATAAAGTAACATTTGCATTATTATATGAACATGGATTTGAATGTCCAAAGTTAGTTTATAACCAGACTTCCCGTACTTAACTAATCTCTCTGATATTATCGATGAGGCAATCAACAGAATAACTTACCCTCATATAAATAATAAGACCAAAGCGGGGCTAGAGAGTTTGTCTAAGGGGTGGACTCGGAGACCTTTGCGGCCCTTTTGCATGGGGACACTGAGATTCCAAGTTTATTAATGAGTTTTCCCAGATCTGGGAATTTCTCATAATTTTTCAGGACCCTACCTCCCTCTTTGGTCTTTGGTCTTGTTAGCATTATTTATAATGTAAATCATGCTATAAAATATAAGTTTCCAGTAATAGAAATGCTCCATTGGCATTAGTGGTCTTTTCTCAATTTCAGTTCCTTACAAAATATAAGGAACAAATAATTTATGCCAATGAAGGAACTAGGATTTGTGGTGTTTGTTTTCATGAGAGTTGAGAGAAGTAAAGAATCCATAAGCTTTGCAGTGAAAATGGTGGCTCACACCTGTAATTCCAGCATATCGGGATGCCAAGGTGGGAGGATCATTTGAGGCCAGGAGTTTAAGGTCAGTTTGGGAAACATAGTGAGATCCTATCTCTACAAAAAACAAGATTTTAAGTGGCTTTCAAAAAATAAGCTACTTTTGGGGAACATGAATGAAGCTGGAGGCCATTATCCTTAGCAAACTAATGCAGAAACAGAAAACCAAATCCCACATGTTCTCATTTATAAGTGGGAGCTAAACGATGAGAACTCATGCACACAAAGAAGGGAACAGCAGATACTGGGCACATATTTGGGGGTGGAGGGTGGGAAGAGGGAGAGAAGCAGAAGAAAGTAACTGTTGGGTACTAAGCTTAGTACCTGTACCTGGGAAATGAAATAATCTGTATAACAAGCCCCATTGACACAAGTTGACCTATATAACAAACCTTCACATGTACCCTGAACCTAAAATAAGAGTTGAAAATAAAATAAATAAATACATAAATTATTAAAATAAAATGAAATAAACTGAAAAGGGAGCTTGCTGCTTTGAAAAAATATCATGATGACCTTGAAATCCAAGTTCAGATTTAGAATTCTCGACTGTCTGGAATTCCGCAGTGGAATATGGTCGTGTGGGGAGAGTGGCCCTGGCTGCTGGCCTTGGTTCCATAGCTCACCCCTTTGTCCTCTCATTCCTTCCATGCTGCCAGGGACTCATTCTCACCCACGTGGACATCCCAGCACATGCATCCAAACTCCATTCACCTGCACACCCAGGAGTGTGATCCAGAAAGAGGACAGCTATGTCCCCTTAGTTCTGGGGACACCTTGTCCCAGCGGGAGGCACAACACTGGATGAAGAGTCTGGGCACAGTGGCTCACACCTGTAATTCTGGCAATCTGGGAGGCCAAGGCAGGTGGATCATTTGAGGTCAAGAAATGGAAACCAGCCTGGCCAACATGGTGAAACCCCGTCTCTACTAAAAATACAAAAATTAGCTGGGCATGGTGGCGGCCGCCTGTAATCCAACTACTCAGGAGGCTGAGGCAGGAGTATCACTTGAACCTGGTAGGTGGAGGTTGCAATGAGCTGAGATCACAACACTGCACTTGAGCCTGGGTGACAGAACAAGACTCCATCTCAAAAACAAAACAGAACAAAACCAAACAAAAACCTGGATAAAATGTCCGAGTTTATTTCCTTAGAGTGAAGGGCTATAAAAGAGTTTAGCAAGCTGCAAAGTCTAATGGAACAGCCCCTTACTTCAGAAAATAGTTGCAAGTTTGGGGTCTTCAAGGCCACACTCAGATTCCATAAATCAGCCAGGCATGGTGGTGTGCACCTGTAGTCCTAGCTACTTGGAAGGCTAAAGTGGGAGGGTCACTTGAGCCTGGAAGGTTGAAGCTTCAGTAAGCCATGATTGTACCACTACACTCCAGCCTGGGCAACAGAGCAAAACTCTGTCTCAAATAAAAAAATGTTTAAAAAGAATCCATAAGATTTGACACCCCCAGTCCCTTTCCTCCCTGTAATTGAAATTCTCCCCAGAGATGGCTGCATAAATTGCCTAGGTCAAGCATGCTACTTAGAGCAATTATATTTACTTCCTGGGTGCTTCTTCAGACACAGCAGCCTGGCCTTAAAAAGACTATCGTGAGTGTCACAGTGCTATGCAGGGAATCAAATACCAGCCAGATGATCCCTGACCCCAGAGACCTCGTCCATTCCAAAGACACTTTGTCCACATCCTAATGGCCACAGGCAAGGCCCCAGCCCCTCCTTCAAAGTTTCCTGTTACTTCAGTGGGTGTTTATTAATAATGGCTCCTCTGAGTAAGCTCCAGTGTGTCCAGCCTGTTCATTCACAGCTCCCCTTGCTCCGGCTAGGATAGTAAAGCATTTGGAATCATGACATGTGAGGGAAGCTGAAGGAGCAAGACAAGAAAGTCTTAGTGGAGACAAGGCTTCTGCTTTTCCAGACAAGCGCTCCTATGAAAGCTCTACCAGATTTATTGTTCGTGACTTATTATTCCTGATCGGATTAGTATTTATGACATCCAAGAACTGATCTGGGACCGATGAGTAGATATGGAGGCAGATTCCTGGCTTGGTATGAGAAAGAACATTCTGTTTAGCACCAGAATGGGCTGTCTCGTGAGAGAGAGAGTTCCCCAGCACTCACAGTATGTGCAAGCAGAAGTGGTCTGACCATTTGTTAATAGGGGATCTTGCTTCCAATGGAGAGCTCATCTAAGGGAGACGTCAGAGGCCCTTTCAGATGGGGGCACCAGGATTCCAAGTTTACTAACCAGTTTTCTCAGATCTGGGAATTCCCCATCATTTTTCAGGCCCTATCTCTTCCTTTGGTCTTTGCAGAAAGCCTGCAGTAAAAAATACCGCACATTCCCCAGATATCATTTTCCCCACCCAGTTGAAAAGGTGAAAGTGACATACCTCAACCTGAGAGACTGGATTCTTATCAGCGCTGCTCAGGGAAGAAGTGTGTGAAGACCATGAAGTCTGAAGTTCACATTCCCCTGTTTTCTCAGAAGCCCCTGCTTTTACAGAAACTTCTTTCTTCTCTTAGAACAAAGGGGTTTATTGAGCTCATGACATCTTCATCAATATACAAGAATATATAAAGATTAAATAGGGCCTGGGACACAACAGGTGCTCAATAAATCTTTGTTGAAAGAATCAATAAATACATTTTAAAAGCAAGAGAAGAAAGAGGACAACGCTTGACCCAAAAGGCAAATATCTTAGCTGTTCCAGGCCCATCTGTATGATAGGATGAATGTACTAATGGTGCCTCGCTCTTGGGTTAGTCTATGGATTGGATAATATAATGAATGTAACATGCTTAGCAGAGTGTCTGGCACATATTCAAGGCTTAATAAATGCTGAGGCTGGGGGTGGTGGCTCATGCCTGTAATCCCAGCACTTTAGGAGGCCGAGACAGGCAGATAGCTTGAGCTCAGGAGTTCGAGACCAGCCTGGGCAACATGGCGAAACTCTGTCTTTATAAAAAAAAATTTAAAAATTAACCAGGTTTGGTGGCAGATGCCTGTGGTCCTAGCTACTCAGGAGGCTGAGGTGGGAGGATCACCTGAGCCTGGGAGGAAGAGGTTGCAGTGAGCCATGATCATACCATACCCAATTGGTGTGAATGGAATAGTTAATTAAAAGTCTATGATGAAGTCCATTATAATTTGCAATAAGCCTCTTATTTATTTAGTCAAGATGACTGCCTTCTGACATCATCGTTTTTGTCTTCTAGATGCTGGTTGTATTGCCAGCCATTGTTACAATAGGACATTGCATTTTATACCTGAGATCAGTGACCGGCTGTTATCAGATAGAATCATGTAGTCCCCTGTCGTACAAACAGAACATTCCGATGACTAGACTAATAAGCACCTATTCATTAAGTGAAATATAATGGAATACTTAAAGAGACCCCAAGATTAAACTCTTATTTGGGGTTTGTCTAATGACTAATGGTCACTACCACCAGTTTGGAGACATTACAACAGAACTCTGCTGCTGACAAAAATATTAACCATAAATGATGAAAAATTTTCAGCCTGGACCAAAAGAACATCTGGAGGTCATTAAAGCAGGAGAGTTTTCCCTCTACTGCCTGATTGCCAAAGCTGGAACCACCCACCCAGAAACTGTGGCCCTCATGCTAACTCAAATGTTTATGTTTCATTAAAAATGATTTCAAGGGTTTACATCTTGCACTTCATGGCCCAATTCCCATGCATACAGCTTTTCATCTCACTGGGCATGTCCTGGAGCAGCGAGCATTCCTCACCTCTTGGTTTCAGAAGGAGGAGCTTCTTGGGGAATAATTCCAGGTTCTTTTTTCATAGCTAGAGTCTCATCAAGAATCTGTAGGCCCTGCCATCCTAGGATAAATGAGGAGAAGAAAACTAGGATGCAAGACCCAATAATAAAAATATTAGAATTTTAAAAATACTATACTAGGGGTTGCTTTGAAATACCTAGTAAAGCTATAATATATCATGAAATTGATGAATGAAAAGTTATATAATTTCAGCTGTGTATTGCTTTTTGCTGCTAGAACAAATCACCACAAACTTTGTGGCTTAAAATAAGACAGATGTAGCCAGGCATGGCAGCTCATGCCTGTAATCCCAGCACTTTGGGAGGCCAGAGTGGGCAGATCATCTGAGGTCAGGAGTTCGAGACCAGCCTGACCAACATGGTGAGACCTCGTCTCTACTAAAAATACAAAAATTAACTGAGTGTGGTGGCTGAGGCAGGAGAATTGCTTGAACCCAGAAGGCGGTGGTCACAGTGAGCCGAGATCATGCCACTGCATTCCAGCCTGGACAACAGAGCAAGACTCCGTCTCAAAAAAAAAAAAAAAAAAAAAAAAGGCGGTTGTATTACCTTACACTTGTTTAAGTTAGAAGTCCAACACAGGTTGCACTGGACTAAAATCAGGGCGTCAGCTGGGCTGCATTCCTTTCTGGAGGTTCTGGGGAAATCTGTTTCCTCGTCTTTCAGCTTCTTGCAGCTGCTCACATTGCTTTGTTTACGGCCTATTCCTCCATTTTCAAAGCCAGCAAAGTTACAACTCTCTAACTTTTCTTCTGCAGGAATATCGCCTTCCAAACATGGTAAGGAAAGGTTGTCTGACTTTAAAGATTTGTGACATTCATTTAGACCCACGAAAATAATGCAAGATAATCTTCCCATCTCAAGATTTTTAACTGAATCACATCTGCAAAGCTCCTTGCAAAAGCAACATATTCACGGATTCCAGGGATTAGGAAGTGAACATCTTTGGGGGGAATCCACATTTGAATCTCACGAGCTATTTCCGGACTCCAAGTACTAAAGAGAATTGAAACTCAAAAGTTCATCAGTCACCTTTTTCACTGTCATTCCTTTTAGCATTGAGTTTTACCTTAGGAAATAGGACAGATGTTTTCAATACATAAAACCTTAAGCATGAACAATTTCACAAATGTCATCAAACGAGAATGAATCTCTTGGCTGAAAGTTTTTCAATTTTCAAAGAACTGATTCTAATTTTACTAGTAAATTTGGAAAGGGTCCAGCTTGACTGTTGTACTTTTATATGAGACACTAAATCATGGTTCTTTGGAAATGGCAACATGTTCATTGAAAGCAAAAACTGTCATTTTCCCAGAATGTGTGGCAGAGCAGATGTGGTTGACATCATGTGTTTCTTAGCACACCTTTTCACCCTGAATTCACTCCTACCATGTGTTACATGCATTGCAGGACATGGAGCAGCCTTGGCCGATGAACGTGTTTGCAAGTAGTTTCGCCTGTTTCTCAAGCCTATATTCCTACAGGTGCCTGGCAAATGCCTGAGCTGAAGACAGGGTGTGCAAAGCATACGTGCCTGCTGCTGTTTTCCAACACACACCAGAATTTTGGCTGATTCTCAGCAAAGGGCATTTCTTCTACTCCTGAATCTGTGAATTTGCTCATGGCTTTTAACAACCTGCAGCCAGCTCAAGTCATAGCCTGGATCCGGATTTGAAATGAGCTATATTGTATCACTAAGTGTCCAGAAATGGCTTGGCGGGTCATTTTCAGTCTTGTAAAAATGTGGTTCTTTTTGGCAGTAACATGCTTTTTGGGCACTGGCCCATGTTCTCTCTTCAAGCAAATGATTCCTTCAGGAGGCACACACTGTATCTAGGTTTGCTGTGTGCAGCACATCAGATCCTGGCCATAGGATGACTTGGCAAAGGTACGGGCAGTTTATTGCGCACCTATGTATGCTTCGGGTCCTGTGCTAAGAGTTTGAAGGGCATTATCTCATTTAACTTTACGAAACTATGTAAGATAGGATCTATTGATCATTCCATTTTTCAGACAATGAAAGCAAGACTTAAAGTGACTTGCGCAGCCTCAGAAAACTGACGTGATTGGACTGAACTATACTGGGACTAGATGAGGCGAGTGAGCACTCAATTTGGTGCAAAATGTAAAGGAAAGCCAAAAGGCTCAGTAAGCAAGGTAAAGGAGATTTTAGTGCAATTATTTTAACTCAAAATTAGTGAAAACATTTCATAATAAAATATTAAAATGTGAAAAAAAAAGACAGACTCTGACTTTGTACTTGTAGGACTCAGCCTTACTCACCTGACTCTAATCCTGGACCAGTTGAATTCCATCCCTTCCCTGGTTGGGATTTGAACCCAAGGCTGGCTGAGTCTGAAGCCTGTGCTTGTAGACACTACTCTATAGGATGCATCTGCCTCCTCTGCTGGCAGCTGGGATGTACTTAAACTGCTTTTCAATGATGATGACAGGGTGGGTGCAGTGGCTCATGCCTATAATCCCAGCACTTTGGGAGGCTGAGGTGGGAGGATTGTTTTGAGGCCAGAAGTTTGAGACCAGCCTTAGCAACATAGCAAGACCCCCATTTCTTTTTAAAAAAAATTGTTATTATCCAGGCATGGCAGCATGCACCAGTAGTCCCAGCTACTTAGGAGGCTGAGGTGGGAGGATACTTGGAGCTCAAGAGTCGGAGGGCGTACTGAGCTCCACTGCACTTCAGCAGTGATTGCCCCATTGCACTCCAGCCTGGGCAACACAGCAAGACCCTGTCTCTAGGAAGAAAACAAACAAACAAAAACCAAATAATGATGAAAACAGAGCTGATCCTTTCTCCTACCCATCCCTGTGAAACTTATATCACAGCAGGACTGAGAGGGACATCAGTGATGGTGTGAAATCATGTGAAGTGCCTCTGATCCTTGACATCAGCCAAGGAAACTGTTGATAGAGTGAGTCCTAGTTTAGGCCTTTTTCCTGAGGAAATCAGTAGTAATCCGTCTGTGAGCAGATTTGCTTTAGTGCAACTGCCGTGACTCAGTTCAGATGGACCAAGGGCCCCCTGGCAACTAATCTATTCTCAAGTGATTTTGTGACCTCTCCCTCCCTGCCCAACCGGCCCCCTGCAGGTGGCACTGTGGACTCAGGGCCTCTGTTACTCCTAAAATAGAAATTCCTTTGCACAAGTCAATTGGAAAGCCAGCATCCTCTTTAACTTCTTGTCTCCTGCAATTTGAGCAGCTGTTGAGCAGCTGCCAAACAATGCCCACAGCTTTTTTGAATGCAGCCCTGACTTTGGCCCCACCTGCCCAGCTTCCACGGCTGTGGACAGGACCCACAGACCACACTTCTGTCAAAAGGGGTATTTCATAGAATTGTCATTCCTCCTGCCTCTTTCTCCTTTCCCAGCCAGATCTGAACTTCAGATTATATTCATTCTTGCAGCATCTTCTTGTATATCTCCGTTTAAACATTTGTCTGTAACTCCAGTACCCAAGCTTTAAAAAAATATTGCTTTCTTTAAATGCCATGATGAAATGAGCAGGATGCTTTGTTCTGAGAAAGCCATGCTTTTCCTGGAATCCACATGATATCTGCCCACCCTCTGAGCTCTCCCTGGGCTCAGGGTACTTGCTCTACTTCATGTTCAACTCAAAGGCACTTTCTCTGTTGGATCCTTTAGTTGTTCCAGTTTACAAACGGATTGTGCAACTATGCTTTCTTATTAATTAATTAATTTATTTTTAGAATTCTTGCTGTTTATTTTTCTACTTCTTAAAAATTTTCTGTAGAGACAAGGTCTTGCTATATTGCTCAGGCTAATCTTGAACTCCTGGCCTCAAGCGATCTTCCCACCTTTAACTCCCAAAGCTACACCCGTAATTCCCAAAGAGCTGGGGTTATAGGTGTGAGCCACTGAGCCTGGCCTTCCTCTTTCTTTTTAAAGACACAAACATAATTTTCTTTATATTTTCTTTTGCCAGGTATTAACAAATATATTCTTCATTTGTTGACAACAAATACACGTTATCTGTCACAGGCCAGGCTCAATATCATCTCATGGATTTTTCTTATTTTCTGAGAGCCCGGCTGAGACTCTCCCCAAAATTCTTCTGAGCTTAGCTATTTGCTCTAGGCAAGGGGGATCTGGGTAGTTGAAAAAAAAGAATGTCCTGTTCCATCATTGAGACAGCTGAGTTTAATAACAACAACCAAAAAAGAGAGTGTTCTTCTCTGAAGACAGCTGAACAACTGTTCCAGCAAATACCATTATATTTTATTTAAACAAATATATGAAAGGTAGGTAAGGAATGGAGGCATCCGTATTTTTAGATTGCATTTTCAATTAGCATTTTCTTTTTTCTCTCTCTTTTTTTTTTTAGCGCAGTGGCACGATTTCAGCTCACTGCAACCTCTGCCTCCCAGGTTCAAGCTATTCTGTCTCAGCCTCCCTAGTAGCTGGGACTATAGGCGCATGCCACCATGCCCGGCTAATTTTTGTATTTTTAGTAGAGACGGGGTTTCACCATATTAGTCAAGCTGGTCTCGAACTCCTGACCTCAAGTCATCCGCCTTGGCCTCCCAAAGTGCTGGGATTATAGGCTTGAGCCACTGTGCCCGGCCTCAATTAGCATTTTCTGCAGGCTACTTCATTATTGCTTCTAATTAAACAATAATAATACTCAAACAGAAAATTTGAAAAATCCAGAAAAGCATTTTAAAAAATCAGTTAGAAAACCAACCATCCAAGGTAACAACTGACAACATATGTTTTAAAGTAAACTCTTTCAGTATTTTTCCCTACACATCTGAAAAATACATGTATTATTAATCCAAAATTAACTCCTATTCCTACCACAGTATTTTCTGTGCTGGTTAACATGAATCTAATGTAAGTTAATGGTTGCATTCTCTCATATGAATACACTTTCTCAAACACTTGCCAAGTATTGGATACTGACATCACCTCCAAATTTTGCTGTTGTAAGCAATGCTTTCACAAACTTCTATATACATCTTTGAACACAGCTCTTAATTCCTCTGGAATTAAGTCCTAGGAATCAAAATGCTGGCTGAAGAAATATGCAGTTTATAAAGTTTTAAATAATATAGTAACAAGTTGTCCTAAAAATAAAATTATGCTAATCAATGGTTTCACACTATGGTGTAAAGTCATCAGAGAAACTAGCTTTCCACCAAAGGAACCTTAGTTAAGAATGAGAAAATTTGGCCAGGCACGGTTGTTCATGGCTATGATCCCAGCACTTTGAGGGACCAAGGTGGGCAGACTACTTGAGGTCAGGAGTTTGAGACCAGCCTAGGCAACACGGTGAAACCCAGTCTCTACAAAAAATAAAGAAATTAGCTGGCCATGGTGGCGGGTGCCTGTAATCCCAGCTACTCAGGAGGCTGAGGCAGGAGAATTGCTTGAACATGGAGGTGGAGGTTGCAGTGAGCTAAGATTCTGCCATTGCACTCTAGCCTGAGTGACAGAGCGAGACTCTGTCTCAAAAAAAAAAAAAAAAAAAAAAATCAGCCAGGCATTGGACACACACCTGTGATCCCAGCTACTTGGGAGGCTGAGGTGGGAGTATGGCTTGAGCCCAGCAAAAGGTGGAGGCTTCAATGAGCCATGATCACACCACTGTACTTCAGCCTGGGCCACAGAGTGAGACCATGTTGCAAAAAAAGAAAAAAAAAAAAAAAGACCCGGCACAGTGACTTATGCCTCTAATCCCAGCACTTTGGGATGCTGAGGCAGGTGGATCACCTGAGGTCAGGAGTTCAAGAACAGCCTGGCCAAGATGGTGAAACCCCATCTCTACTAAAAATACAGAAAAATTAGCCAGAAATGGTAGTGCACTTCTGCAGTCCCAGCTACTCCAGAGGCGGAAGCATGAGAATCACTTGAACTCAGGCAGCAGAGGTTGCAGCGAGCCGAGATGGTGCCACTGCACTCCAGCCTGGGTGACAGAGGAAGACTCTGTCTCAATTAAAAAAACAAAATGAGATTTTTTTTTTTCTGAGAGCATCAGAAATCCAGCAGTGAAAAGGATTATTGAGAAAGGGCACCTAATCTTTAACTAGCCTCAGTGGTTATACACCAGGCTCCTTTGGTGAACTTTTAAAAACCCCACTCCTGGAGATTCTGATTTTATTAGTCTTGGGAGTGGCCTGAGCATGGTACTATCTTACAGCTTCCCAGGGAGTTCTATTATCAGCCAAGGCTGAAAGCCACCAAGCAAAAGTGTGTTTTAAGTGGAAGAAATTTCTAGAAGTTTGGTTAGGTTCAGGTATGTGACTGCTCAAGGGATGACCTGAACAAATTCTTGTTTTTTCCTTTAATTCTTTGACTTTATGAAAAAATATTTCTGAGAAAACTGTGACAATTTATAAACCTCTGAAAATAAATTATAAAAATGTCCATGATAGGTTCTTTTTGTGGTGTTCAGGTAACCAAAAAATGGCAGCCTCAGAGGCATCACTAAATTTGCAGTCAGAGAGAAGAAAGTTACACTGCAGTGATGGCTTCACCATTGTAACTTGGCCAAGGATGGAGAGAGTCCCTTTCTGCACAGACCAGAGAATTTTGCTCTATTTGGAAAAGTTACATATAATTAATAATGAGATAGTATTGGTTAATAATACCAGTAGCTCTTCATAGATCGCCTTCTTTGCAGCATACCTAACTTCTTGGTTTGCTTTTACTCTAAGGGACCCACCTGTCCTAACTATACTCCAAGTTAGGGCAGGTAGATTCAAAGACCAGCCCTGCCACTCCCAGAGGCTTGACTTTGTGCAAGTCACAGCTTTGCAGAGCCACAATTTAAGCCTTGTTTAAACGCTTCGAAGCCTCTCCTAACTTCAAAAATCCCTAAAGGAGATATTCCCCTTGCTTGGAATTCCTGATACTTAAATGCAACATGAGAACATCTCAAGACATGATTTTTAAGAGCTGTAATTTATAGTGTCTATTATGTGCATATACATGTGATGCACTTAAAGTTCCCAAAAACTACGGGTAGTACGGGGAAGCCGGTATTCTTATCCCCAGTAACGGGTGAGGGAACAGATTCAAAGGAAAATAATTTATCCAAAGGCACACAGTGGATACATTGCACAACTGAAATTTGAACTTGATTCCAAAGCTCTTGGTCTCAACATGCCTGATTCCAGAGCACTGCTGGTTGTTAAAACAGCAACGATTATGCAAAGCTAAACCCTTCCACTTGAGGACCATTCCAGCTGTTTCATTTCCCTCTTCTTTCCTACTTCCCAAATTCTCACAATTGTTTTGACTCAGTAACTCCCCAACCAGAGTTTTGGCAGGAATGGGAAAATCCAACACTCTCATTTATTTTCTAGGGTCCTTGGAGTGAACCACATCGATATAAGCTACCAAACCCAAAGTAAATGCATCCCTGACTCATCCTTTATTACCTGGATCTTGTAAACACCCACGATCACCCCAACACTACCCAAGAGGATGGGAAACATGAATGAAAGGAGATGGCAATCATAACAGATTACAGCTACAATAGCATCCTTTTTTAAAAAACTGACTTACATAGAATTGATACCTTGGTAACGTACTTTTTAAGATTATGAAATATATGAACACGTAATCGCATTGCTAAAATCCATCCCAGGCCCTGGAAAGGGGCCCATTCTTGAGGGATACCAAAGTGTTAACTTCATCAGTGACAGGTAAATTCACCTCTAGCCCTGCCTCGCTCAATGGTATTTTTAAAATGAGACTTGTTTACAAATAGCTACAGAGGCATTATGAGTTTTAAAGAAAAATAATGAAGGTTGTTAAATATTGTCCATTTTTTCTTTTGCTGTCATACATAATGGATTTCCCTTTTAACCTTAAAATAGAGAATTATTTGATTCTAATTATTTTCATCCACCACATAATCACAGAACTTCAGAGCTAGAAAGAACAGAGCTAGAAAATAACAGAGCTTGTCTATCCACAGACATCTGGGTTTTCAGGATGAGAAAACAGAGCCCTGCAAAGCCTGCATGAGCCAGGCAAACTCTGCAAACAGAGACAGGCTCTTGTTCATAAAACAGCAGTAATAATCACTCCAGCCTGCATCTGTTCAGAGTTTATTCTGCCCAAGACAGGTAGAAGCATAAGGCATGCTCTCTGTTCCCAGAGAATTTTGCTCTAGTTGGGAAATTTATATATAATTCATAATGAGATCGTATTAGATAATAATAAATAATGATAGTATTATTAATATCATTAACGATAGTATCTGATAAAGTGAGATTGTCAGAGGCAAGAAGTGTGATCTCAACCCATTTAACACTTTGAATGCTCAATATGAGACTTTTAGCAACTTCGATCAAATGTGGGGTTCCTATCACCTTGCCAGCCAGCCTCTCCTGAACCAATGGGGCTGTCAATTCTGTTAAGAAGCCCCTTGGGGGCTAGGATTATACAGCCGAAAGAAACTACCAAAGACTCCGTTTTTATCCAAATTTTATTGGTTTTGGCTGGAAGCCAATAAAATTCTGCAATAGACAGGTACAGTGTATTCTATGAAGTACGAATGTGGGTGGGTGGGTGTGGTGTGGTGTGTGTGTGTGTTTCAGTCGAAAAGAATACAATGTTTCTGGGAATATAAATATAAAATAATTGAGATAATCCTAAACCTAATATACTATGTTTCAAATTAACTGCTTCCTCTGAAATAATATTTGGATCAAGTGTTGGAAGAAATCTTCCCAAATAAAAACTCCAGATGGTAAGTCCATGTCAATATTCAAGTGCGAGTGACTTCTTGCTTCTAGTTGTGGTCTTAAGTGAGAAGGGATTTTGTCCAAATGACTTCCAGGAGACATGCTTTCCTCACCCCCATGTTGTGGTCCCTGCAGCCTCTAAAGTACAGTTAATCCCTAGAAGCCCCTAAAGTACAGTTTTTGAAACCTAGCTAATGAGTACACCAAGTAAATACAAATTCCAGAGCTAAAAGGGTCCTATAGTACCCACCTGCACTCACAGCCATGGCCAATACGTGGGACAACATTCTGCAAAAGCTTATTTAAAATTGGGAAAGGAGCCAGGCATGGTGGCTCATACCTGTAATCCAACAGGCTAAGGCAGGAGGACTGCTTGAGGCCAGGAGTTCAAGGCCAGGATGGACAACCCATCAAGACCCCATCTCAAAAAAAAAAAAAATTATCAGCTAGACGTTGTGGTGCATTCCTGTAGTCCCAGCTACTCAGGAGACTGAGGTGGGAGGATTCCTTGAGCCTAGGAGCTTAAGGCTGCAGCTCAAGGCTGATCACACCACAGTACTCCAGCCTGGGCAACAGAGTAAGACCCAAAAGCTGAAAAAAATTCAGAAAGATCAAAGACTACAGCCACTGTAGTTGTTATTTTAGGCCACGGAATCTATGGTAATTTGTTACAGCAGCAATAGGATGTTAATCCAAGGTTCTTGTTTGAGCTTTCCTTTTGGTGGAAGAGGGATAAGAGCAAGGGGAGGGGATGGTCTGCTTCCTTAGCTAGTTCCACCAAAAGGGTAGACAGGCATTTCATTGGCAATTCTGTACTTGTATTTTCACTTGCGGAAGTGAAATGCTCTAGAAAGATGTCAGCAGCCATACAAGGCTGTTTAAGTTAATCAGAACTATTTCAAATTAAAAATTTAGCTCCCAATCTCACCAGACACTTTCCAAGGGCTCCATAGCCAATAGGGTGAGTGGCTAATGTATTGGGCAGTCCAGATATAGGGCATTTCCACCATTACAAAAAGTTCTATTAGATTCAGTAGGTCTGGAGTGTGGCCCAAGAAAGTGCATTTCTTGGCCAAATGTATTATTTTTAAAATATGTCCACACACTTTTTGACATTCCTCCCTTCAAAAGCTAGAGGCTTCTTTTCCTCCCCTTAAGTGCAACCTAGATTTTGTTCAATGTTAAGAGATAGCCATGTGATTTCAAGACAAAGTTCCAAAGGGCACAGCAGTTTCCACGCCCTCTTTCTTGAACCAATCACGCCCTCTGGGAAAGCCGACCCCCGTGTCTGGAGGACACATGAGCAGTCTAGGGAGAAAATGCGGCATCCCACCAACTCCTGGCACAAATTTGCCAGCTGCCTGTGTGTGCCACCTTGCAAACTGATCTCATGGAGCCTTTGGAAGAGACCCCAGCTCTGGGTGACATCTTGTCTGCAATCTCATGGGACACCAGCCAGTTAGGCCGATCCTAAATTCCTGACCCACAGAAACTGTGAGAAATGATACATGTTGACTGGTGTTTAATGCCACCGAGTGTTGGAATACTTGCGATGCAGCAATAGATAACAAAAGCCAGGTGACACTGATGCCACTGGTCTAAGGATTACATTTTGAGAACCACTGGTCTAGCCTTTATGCTGTATAAGGCAAAGGATATTTCACCCCCTACACACACACACCCTCCCACCCCCGCTTGCACTACATATGCCAGGACGCCAGAGGAGGAAAAACGTTCTCATGTTGAAATATACTGCATATTTATTTTCTTTTTTTCTGCAGACATATTCAGTTACCACCAGTTGCTCTTTTGTGGAAGTGTTTTTACTGGGAAGAATAACAACAATATGTCAAATGATAGCTGGGATCCAGAAGCCCATTTCTGTCCACTCAGTCATAAAAAATGTTCCACATATGGATGAAGAAGCAGACAGGTTTAGCAAGAAGAGGAAATGATTAAAAGACTGGACCATCATTCTCTCTCACACTCTCTTAAATCTGAAGGTGAACGAGATGAAGAAAGAAAACAAAACCCCTTGACAAAAGAGGGAAAGATAGCCCTAGGATCCAGGAGAGCAAGCGGGTGTCCAACTATTAAATAATGAGAAACTGAAGCTTCCTTCATTGTGTCAGAGAGGCCAATTCCTGAGCCAGCTGTACAGGAAGTGGGGAGTTTACATTATCTGGGATGTCAGTGAGAACCAAGGGGACATGCTTCCTGTCTGGTTCTCCCCAAAGATTAGCAGACTCTCCAGCAAAGATGCCTTTCCAGGGGTTTCATTTTTTTGTTTTCTTTTCCAGTTGGTAGATGTGGGCCAAGAAGGGGAAGGCAGCTCCAAGAGCGCCACAGAGAGAAGAAGCCTGAGCTGGAGTGTGGTGGGACCGTGAGCCAGGGAGGAGCAAGAACTGTGCCTGTAGGATAATCTGTCTTCAATTTGGTCAGTGCCAAGAACAACTGGCCAAGCAGATCCACATTGGTAGACCTCATTCCAATGGATGGTGTTTCTCTGGCTTTTCCATTTGTTTTATAGAAGCTTTAAATATGACATATGATTCCATTTATAAGAAATTCTTGAAAAGGCAAAAACTAATTTGGAGTGACAGAAAACAGAAAAGTGGTTGCCTGGGGCCAATATGGGTGCGGGGAGCCGGGGAGGTGATTGCAGAGGTTCTGCTTTTTTTTTTTTTTTTTTTTTTTTTGACAGTTTTGCTCTTGTTGCCCAGGCTGGAGTGCAATGGCACGATCTCGGCTCACTGCAACCTCCACCTCCCAGGTTCAAGCGATTCTCCTGCCTCAGCCTGCCAAGTAGCTGGGACTACAGGCACCTGCCACTGTGCCTGGCTAATTTTTTTATTTGTATTTTTTGGGATTTTTAGTAAAGACAGGGTTTTGCCATGTTAGCCAGGATGGTCTCGAACTCCTGACCTCAGGTGGTCCACCCACCTCGGCCTCCCAAAGTGCTGGGGTTACAGGCGTGAGCCACCACACCTGGCCACGTTCCGCATTTTGATTGTGACAGTGGTTACATGAGTGGAGACATTTGCCAAAATTCACTGAACTGTTTACTTAGAATGAGTACATGTTATTGCATATGAATGCTTTTGATCTTCAAAAAACATATATGACATATGAGGAGCCATTCGATGGGGTTGTCAATGACTGGTTTGGAAAAAAATCAAGAGTTACCTGGTAGAAGGATCCGACTTACTCATTGCAGCTCAAGAAGTAGAACTACAGCAAACACACACCATACTCTAGGAAATGGATTTCTACTCCATGGATTTTTTATGAATAGTGTTGCTCTGTCTGCCCTGCCCTGAGTTTGTTTTAAGCCAGAGTGATCTGAAGCTTTTTTGTTTTTGTTCTTGTTTTTCTGCTGTCCTGGAAACTTTGTAAAGGTGTAGCCCTCAGCCTGATAGCAGCAGAATCTCTGCTTCCATGTGAGCTCCTTGGTGAATTATAATATCTCAAACAATTCAGAGAGGAAAGTGATCCTATTCCAAGTGTCCTTTACCAACGAGGAGACTAAGGTTAAAAACTTGACAGTTTTGAGTCTTCTTGAAAGGTAGATGGGGTATGTCAGGTACCAATTAGGATGCTTTAGGTTGGAAATAATAGAAATTCTAACTGAAAATGGCCTAAAATGGGAGGCTGAGGCAGAAGGATCGCTTGACACCAGGAGTTCGAGACCAGCCTGGGCAACATACCAAGACTCTGTCTCTGCAAATAATAAAAAAATTAGCCAGGCACAGTGGCTTGCACCTGTAGTCCCAGCTACTGGGGAGGCTGAAGTGGGAGAATTGCTTGAGCTTAAGAGTTCAAGGCTGCAGTAAGCTGTGATCACATCATTGCACTCCAGCCTGTGTGACAGAGGAAGATCCTAACTTTATTTTTTTTTTTAATGTTTGAGAAAATGAAAGGAGCTTATCAAGCTCAGAGGTACAATGAGTTTCAAGTTTGTATTGATCAGGGCTCTGGCTCCATTTTTCTGCAATTCTCTGTTGCTCTTCTCTTCATATGTTGCATTATCCCTTAGACTGGTTTCCCTTCTGGTAGGAAGTGGCTGCAATTAACCTGGGTCTCGTATCCTTATATTTACCATACCACACAGAAGAAGAGAAATCTTTTTTCACCCCAAGAACTAGAAAGAGTTCTGAGTTTCAGTCTGATTGGAACAATTCAAGCCACATGTCTTCCCCTGGACTGATTGATAGGATTATCCTGACTGGCATTAGATCAGTCAAGGCCCACCCTGGAGCGCAGATGGAGTCCAACCACCAAACTAAATGTGGCTCCACCCAGCAAGGGAGAGATGGAATTTTTGCAGAGGAGGCCACATTTCATGTCTCACTACTACCGCCTCGACCAAAGCAGTCCATTTTCCTCCTTGGTGAGAATTTCTTCCTCTAAGTGGGTGTGATTGTTTTTTCCTATCTTCAAAGGTTTAAAAGGAAAATGAATCTTGGGCGCCCATATCACTAAGCTAAAGGGAAAAGTGAAGCTAGGAACTGCTTAGGGCAAACCTGCCTCCCATTCTATTCAAAGTCGCACCTCTGCTCACTGAGATGAATGCATATCTGATTGCCTCCTTTGGAGAGGATAATCAGAAACTCAAAAGAATGCAACTATTTGTCTCTTATCTACTTATGACCTGGGAACTCCCTCCGGGCTTAGAGTCTTCCTGCCTTTGCTTCGAGTTGTCCTGCCTTTTCAGACCGAACCAACGTTCATCTTGCATATGTTGATTGATGTCTCACGTCTCCCTAGAATGTATAAAACCAAGTTGTGCTCTGATCACCTTGGGCACATGACATCAGGACCTCCTGGGGCTGTGTCATGGGCGTCTGTCCTCAACTTTGGCCAAATAAACTTTCTAAATTAACTGAGAACTTACGGTGTCTACGTGAAAATCTCATGGTCACACAGCAAATTTCACTAAATATTTACTGTTGAAATGTTTTAAAATTACATGATCCAATAACCTGTGATCCTTTCAAAATTACTTTCCTCTGATCTGTGGCACAGAACAATGAAGTCTCAGAGCCTCTGGGTGTTTAAGAACATGCTTTAGGTTTCTGTGAACTTTGCCCGTAAGAATAAACATCTTGCTAAAGTTGCCTGTCAGAGGTAATAAGGTGAAAGAACAACATAAAATTAAACAAAATTAAAATTAACCCATTGGGAAAAACAGGCTCAGAGGAGTTAGGTTGGCTGATGATGATGTTAATGGCAGTAGTTGCATTAAAATGCAAGTCTTTTTATTCTCTAATCTGGTTCTCTCTTCAAAAATCACATACTGACCTCTGGGTGAAATCAAAGAAAACCCATTTTCTGCCAATGGATGGTATGATGGTTAATTTTATGTCAACTTGGCTGGGCAACAGTGCCCAGATATATAGTCAAACATTGTTCTGGATGCTTCTGTGAGGGTGTTTTTAAATGAGATTTCCATTTAAATCTATGAATTTTGAGTGAAGTACATTGTCCACAGTGTGGGTGGGCCTCCTCCAATCAACTGAAGTCTAGAACAAAAGGCTGACCTCCAGAGTTTGAGACCACCCTAGGCAACAAAGCAAGACTCTCATCTCTACAAAAAAAAAAAAAAAAAAAAAAAATGAAAGAAAAATTAGCCAAATAGCACAAGCCTATATTTCCAGCTACTTGGGAGGCAGAGGCAGGAGGATCACTTGAGCCCAAGAGTTTGATTGCACCACTGCACTCCAACCTGGGCAACAGAGGAGACCCTGCCTCAAAAAAAAAAAAAAAAAAAAATGCTGAACTTCCCCAAGCAAGAGGTAATTCCCCATCAGACTGCCTGCCTTCAGACTTCTTCTGCAACACTGGCCCTTCCTGGTTTTTCACCAGACTACACTTGGACTCAAACTGTAATTTTTTTCTGAACCCCCAGCCTTCTTGCCTCCCTCATCAGATGTTGAACTCACTAAGCCTCCACAATCATGTGAGTCCATTCTCTAAAATAAGTGTTTTTTATACACACAAGCATACTATTGCCTCTCTTTCTCTGGAAAACTCAGACTTATACAGATGGTCACATACTCAAAAGTCCACATTAGAGGTAAAGCTACAATAGTCATCCTGAGGACTGGGTTGTTTTGGTCATTATTGCTGCATAATAAACTACACCAAAACTCAGTGACTTAAAATAACAGTTCTGTACTATTTCTTATGATTCTTCCATTGTGGCTGGGCTTAGCAGAATGGTTCTTCTGCTGATCTTACCAGAGTTCACTTGTATTGGTGCATTCAGCTGAACAGTCTGCTAGGGCCTAGGCTCAGCTGGGGTGCTGGGATGATTGGTCTTTCTCTCCATTTGGTCTCAGGGCCTTTCCCCTCCAGGGGTCTCTCCATATGATCCCTTCATCAGGGTAGGTGAACTTCTTACATAGAAGTTCAGGGTATCTAAGTGCAAAAGCAGAAGCTGCAAGGCCTTCTTAAGGCTAAAGCCCAGAATTGATACAGTGTAACTTCCAACACAGCTTATTGTTTAAAACAAATCACAGGACCAGCTCAGATTTAGTGTGCATCCAAGAACGTGAGTACAGAAGGCATGGTTTATTGAGGGCCATGGACTTACTTAACAACACTACAGCCCAAGGGTACCCTTATGCAATAGCATCCTTCAGTTCTATCACCATAGAAGATAAATTGAGGTCTGCTGACTTTAAAGTGATGCCATATGGTGACCAATGGAAAACCAGTGTGGTGAGATGGATTTCCTAACTGGGCCACAGAGTTAGTCTCAGAAAATCCTAGTGGCATTGCAAATGCTGGTTTCTCATTAGCCCTCATCAGCACCTACTATCTGTATATATATCATTTTACTCTCCCTGCTCAGATTAGTCTGTTGACTCTTATTTCATGATTGACTACAACCAGATTCTCACCAATAATGGGGCATAGAGGATTAAAGCAATTAACCTGATAGTTCATTCCAACAGGCTATTTCCTGTAGTATGTACTAACATCTTCATTTTATCACTCAGATGATCAAGTACAAGTTGGAACTCTGGATAACTTATCCTAAGACAGCCCTGATGCTCCGTTGGCTTTAGTAAGCAGGCTCCCTTGCCTGGTGTTATCTGTGGAACTTCATGTATTTTGCAATTTCCAAAAAGGTGAAGCACTTCTGAAACACTATGAATGTCATCAGTAGTCCCTGAGAAGAGCACCTGGGAGCTGCTGAAGGCAAGAACTGGGCAGGACGGACAGGCAGGGGAGCACATAGCATAGGGCATCCCAGGCCAGGCTGTGGGATGTTTGGGGCACTAGACTCTCTGGGTAGCTGGGTTGGCAAGGCAAGAAACATGGCAACCAGAACCTTCTCCAAGACTCCAAGCCAAAACCTGCCCCAGATTTGGCTACTTGGTTGTACCTGGAAGAGCCCAGGAGTATATTTGATATGGTTTGAATTTGTGTCCCCACTCAAACCTCATGTTGAAATATAATTCCCTGTGTTGGCGGTGGGACCTGGTGGGAGGTGACTGGATCATGGGGATGAATGTTCCCCTTCAGTGCTAGTCTCATAATAGACTTCTCACAAGATCCAGTTGTTTAAAAGCATGCGGAACCTCCCCACTCACTCTCTTCCTCCTGCTCCAGCGATGTGCATGTGCTTCCCCTTTGCCTTCCACCATGATTGTAAGTTTCCTGAGGCCTCCCCAGAAGCAGAAGGCTTCATGCTTCCTGTAAAGCCTGTGGAACCATGAGCCAATTAAACATCCTTCTTTTATTATTAACTACCCAGTCTCAGGTATTTCTTTACTGCAGTGTGAGAACTAACTAATACAACATCTCTCCCTTTTTTCAAATTTGAGACAGGGTCTTGCTCTGTCACTCAGGCTGGAGTGCAGTGGTACAATCTCAGCTTACTGCAGCCTCCACCTCCTGGGCTCAAGCAATCTTCCCACCTTAGCCTCCTGAGTAGCTGGGACTACAGTCACGTACCGCCACACCCAGCTGTTCTTTTCATTTTTTGTAGGGACAGAATCTTGCTATGTTGGTCAAGCTTTCCTAAAACTCCTGGGCTGAAGAAACCCTCCCTCTCAGCCTCACAAAGCACTAGGATTACAGGCATGAGCCACTGTGCCTGGCCAGGAATAAATTTCTAACCCATCTCATGATTTCCCGGCAGAAGGAAAGTCTAAATTTAGCCATGTTTTCAGAAACAATGCCCTTACATGACATGAAATAAACAGGTCTTCAGGAGAGAGGTGCCAGCTCCTCATTCATGGATGCGTTTGTCCACCCAGGAATAGACACTGGCTGTGGGCTTCCTGCGTGCTGGACTTTGTGAAGAGGAAGGGAGAGGCCCCTGCTTGGAGAAGCTTTCCACCCAACAGATGTGGATGCCACCCATGCCACCAGTGGCAAGCGTAACTTCAGGATCACAGAAGAGGCCCAGCATGCCAAAGGGTCACACTGGAATGAAGCATACAAGGTCATATTAAGAGAAGTAGTGAGAGTTGGCGCTAGGGTCTGAATGTCTGTATCTGTCCCGAAATTCAGATGTTGAAACCTAATCCTCAAGGTGATGGTATTAGGAGGTGGGGAATTTGGGAGGTGATTAAGTCATGAGGGCAGGCTCTTGCGAATGGGATAAGTGCCCATATAAAAGAGACCCCAGAGAGCTGCCTGGCTCCTTCCACCATGTGAGAACACAGCAAGAAGCCACCATCTATGCACCAGGAAATGGGCCCTCACAAGACATCAAATCTGCCAGCCACCTCAGTGATGGGCTCTCCAGCCTCCAGAACGGTGAGAAATAAATGTCTGTTGTTCCACCTGGTTTATGGGATTTTGTTACAGCAACCTAAACAGACTAAGGCAATTGGCAAGATCAGATGTGCTTGGCAAGGATTTGCACAGACTAGAGTCCCGCTGTGTGGCTGGGGTGAGGGAAGCCGGCACTGTGCCTCACATTGATCGGTCCTTACCTTGCAGCCTTGCTCGATCCTCACAGCACCTCTCAGTGGTGAGCAGGAGTATCTCCATTCTATGGATGAGGACATGGATAACCAGAGAGGTTAAGCGACCAGCCTCACGTCACACAGCCAGTTCAAAGCAGGACTGCTGCTGAGAGCCTGAAACAGGGGAATCCCGAGAGGGAAGGAAGAACATGCATCCTCTCATTCAACACGGACATCCGGCTGACTCCCAAAAGCAAAAGTACTCTGAGTGGGTGCCACTTCTGATGGGGAAGGCAGAACCCTGGCCACCAGCCTGGGGAGGCCACACAGTTGCTGCTGTCCCGGGGGCAGCTGGTCCCTTCCTCCCACAGATAGCAGCACCTGCTCACCAGACCACCAGGCAGAGGCAAGATGAATGTTCACAGCACCACGTCCGGCTGAAGCTCTGCACAAACACGGCACCCATGGCAACCAAACAGAGGGCAAACATGGGAGCAGGAATGCCGCTGCGAGAACAAGGCCCAGGAGTGACAGCCACAGGCCACCCACTTTATGGGCACTTACTGAGTGCCAGGCACCACATCAAGGATTCAATACCTTATTTAATCATTGATGCAGCATGATGGGGAATGTGCCACTGCTGTCCCCATTAATGACGAGGAAACAGACATGAGCAGAGTTGATGGAAGCTGTATAAGGAGAGAACCAAAGTCTCTGTCTGAGCCCGGGTAGCTGATGCCACAACCAGCCACAACCTCCATGCTACCATTGCCCCTGACGGACACCCAAGTAACACAGCCCCTCAGGAGAGCTGGGCCACCGAGCTAGGGACAAGTAAATGACAACACAGAATATAAGCTCCTCCAAGGCGTTAATTTTGTGTTTTGCTCATTGATGGGATGCAAGCTTCTACAATAGAGTCAGGCATGTGGATGACTTTGAATAAGCGTGTGTTGGCCAGGTGCAGTGGCTCACATTTGAAATCCTAGCACTTTGGGAGGCTGAGGCGGGTTGCTTGAGCCCAGGAGTTTGAGTCCAGCCTGGGCAGTGTGGTGAAACCCCATCTCTACAAAAAATACACAAAAAATTAACCAAACGTGGTGGTGGGTGCCTGTAGTCCCAGCTACTTGGGAGTCTGAAGTGGGAGATCTCCTGGGCTTGGGAGGTCGATGCTGCAGTGAACCATGATTGTGTCACTGAACTCCAGCCTGGGTGACAGAGTGAGACCCTGTCTCAAAAAAAAATGTATTTGATGAAGAAAGTCAAGAACCAGAAAGCCACCCTGAGATGTAAATGCTGAATTGGTCAAGTGACTTGATCTCACACATTAGCCTTGCAGCTTGAAATTCAGATTTTTCCTTACTAAGGTCTAATAGTAAAGTCCCTTAAAAATGTCATTTTAAATATAGTATAATTGGTCAAGGAACCACATATTTAGCTCCGTTCTTGTTTCACACGGGAGAAGGCTGGGGAGGAAAGTGATGCATTTATCGTCCTAGAAAGCTGCTGGCCCGAGAAGGATTTTGACCCCAGCACCTTCCTCAACCAGCCACACTGGCTCACCCTGAGTCATCTCATTTAATCTTCAATAGTGCAACCTCTGCTTTCCTGACATGGAATTTTGGGTTCTCATTTACTGCATGATGGTGGGATTTTCCACATTGCTGTGTGTCACAGAAGTTCCATTCCACGTAAACAATCATCCACATGTTGCATCTACTCATGACAAAGCCAGTGACCCTCAGAGGCTTTCCATGGTTTCTGCCCACAGCCCCAGGGATCGACTCTGACCACCTCTGCTCAGGTATGTCCTGGTGACAGCAAGCTTAGAATCTGCTGGAAATAATAAATACCATCCAGCAGCAGAGGGGCTTCCTGCCACACTGGCGTTTTATTAGACCTGCGGGGTCTGTCAAGTGTGTTTGTTTTGCTCTCTAGATAAATGTGGAGCCAAAGGGCGTTTTTCTGACTGTGAATTCTTGGCATTTGTTCAGGCTTCTAAATAAGCAAAGTGAACACTGCCAGTCTCATCTGGCACTGCTCAGAAGCGTTTAATGAATAATAGGATCATGGATGGGACCTGATACAGGGGTTTCCAAACTTTGCAGGCAGTGGAACCCTTCTTTCCCTTACCGTGAAGTCCATCATTGTATTATGTTATCACATCATATGTATTATATTATCTTATAGAGCTGGAAGTTCTGTGGTGAAGCCGGGCGGCATCTGGGGCCTCTCCGTCTGAGCCCTCCTTAACCTTCCTCTCACCCTGGCCCACAGCTTCTCTGGGATATCCAGGGCCTCAATTCACACATTTCCAGAAAACTGGTCTAATCTAACTCCTTCATTACAATGGTGGTAAACAAAGGGCCCCAGAGGCCAAGAAACTCAGCCAGGTTCGCACAGTGAGTTCAGGACCCAGCTGGGGCAAGCACTGCGTCCCAGACTCAAAAGTCAGTGCTCTCTGTGTAGCCCATCACCAGCCCAGACCTGCTTTGTTTCTAACCTGCGGCCCTGGGAGCACACCTGCCTGGGACAAGTGCTGGAAAGAATGCAGCTCACTCTGGCCAGAAGGCTCCAGGCAGGTCTTGTACAAGTGGGTACATGCAAATGATCACACCTGGCTTACTTGTGAAATGTGTAGATTGTAAGAAAGACAGCTTCCGCGTGAAATCTGAACTCCAGGCTTGACTGCCCCACCCCCAAACTCATCCTAGTTTAGATGTGAGAACCTCTCACAGGAGACGAAACTCTCCCCGGTTGACCTGACTTCCCACCTCTCGGTGAACATTTTTTCTTCTAAATGTGTTCTTAATGCTCCCGTTCCTGTCCTTCACAAAAAACAAACTCAAGACCTTCTGTTTCACCTTTTATTTACCAGAGGTGGTTCAGAGACGCACCTTGTAAAAATGACACCTTGAGAGCTGAGTTAGAGCCAGGAAGAGCTCACTCAGTGCCGGGGCCTGCGTTCACCAGCGCAGCCCCTCACGGAGGCCATGGTGTCCTCGTTGTCTCCAAGCTCCCTCCCAGCTTCAGAATGCTATGAGCCTAAAAGAAACTGGAAACAAACCAGTCACCCTCCATCGAGGTGGAGGAGTCCATCTCCAGCCAGGAAAGAGGTGCCGCCTGTAAGGCCCCGCCCTGCCGCAGGGGCAGGTGAGCCCTTGGAAGAGTAAGTGCTGTGACTGTCACAAAAACACAACAGAAATGCCTCCAATCCCGACGGAGCACACCTACTTCAGTATTTTCTTCACCTTCTCAGTTACCTTTTTCCTTAGCTTTAACTACTCGAGGAAAGCTGGCCAGATACAGTAGGACTCTAGCGTTTGTTCTGATCCCCCCTCCTGCCTGCCTTGTCACAGCTGATAGCCTGGTGCCAAGCCCTGAAATGGGAAGCTCCTCCTTCCTCCCTACACCCTCATTCTCCATCCCTGCTGCACCCCTCCTCTTCTCTTCCCTTTTGTACTCTTCTCCTCTCTCCTGCATGCTTCTCCCTCCCTCCCTCACCCCTACCCCTCCCCTTCCTCCAGCACCATTACCTCTCCCCCTTCCTCCTTGCACCTTTGTTCTCCCTCCAGCATCCCTCCCCTCATCCCTCCTGCACTCCTCCCCATCTCTGTATCCTCCCCCTCCCTCCCCCTTCCCCCTGCACCCCTCTCCCTCCCTTCCTGCACCCATCACTCATGCTCGGAGGAAGGTCACATGGGGTCTTTGGCTGGAACACTCAGTGGTGCTCAGAAATTCTAAACACTGTGGGCTCTGCAGTGCCTGTCAGAGAGAACAGGGAGTCCTCTCGGAGGCCAGACTCGAAGCAGGCAAGATGGAAGAAGCCTTATTAGGCCATCCAGCCCGAGCAAGGGGTGAGCCTCTTTTTCTGCTCCCCAGCCCATAAGAAATGCCTGATCTTGCCATCTCCATCCCTCCATTCGCTACTGACTCCCTTTGGGAATGTGCCGTCCTCCCAGTGACCCATAGTCCTTCTCTGGCTGTGTCTTGTCCTTCTCCAGACCTGAAAAGGAAACCCAAGGAATGACTTCTGCCCCAGAGCCTAAATTTTCTTTGTTCCCATCCTCCTGACCTCCCTTGCATTTTCTCCAGCACTGAGCACCTTTACTTTCCATATGGCTGCTTTATTTGTTAGGTTTGTGGTTTATCCTCTGCCTCCTACACTAAAATGTCAAGTCTTTGAGGGAGGCATTGTATTCATTTGGGTCAGGTATATATCTCAAGCACAGTTTCCATACATATTTATTGAATGAACTTCTTAGGCGCTAAGAACCTTCAATGCGTATTCTCTCATCCCTAACCTGGGCTGCAGCTTCTCAGCTCTTCCTGCAGGTAGAGCTATTTATACCACATGCCACGTGGAAGGACAGTATCCTTGTCATTTCCTAACTCATTCTATCTGGAGGGCAATAGCTCCTTCATCTTCCATCTGGGATGGTGGAAAAGCCTGAAGGCTGGCATGAACCCCTGAGGACGAGGCCTAAATGTGGCTTCCTTAACGACACAGAACAGGCCCTAAATCAATGCTGTGGACTAAAAAGATCTCTGGGCAAGTTCACAGCAAAGTGCAGCAGCATGGGTCAATCTGTGATTTCAAGGGTTACAAAAGCTATCTTCCTTGGGTTAGAATTCCTCCTCTGCCCATTTGCTAATACCTATTATTCCACTGTGAGAACCATATTTTGGAAAGCCCAACTCTATTTACAAGTGATAAGACTGAAATCCCAGAAAGGTGACGTGACTTTATAAGCTTTGACACATGTTTAAATATCCAGGGAAGGGAAATACTTGTATTAGTCAACACAGAGCAGGCAGGATGATGGTGAATGGGTCTTTCTTAAACACTAAAGGGCAACAGGAAGAGGAGAAACCTGGAGGACTCAGCACTGGAAGATTAGGGTGGGAGTGGGGATCGACCAAAGAAGTAAATGTGGATGAGCAGAAAGGCAGGTGACAGCAACAACTAACTGTATCCTCTTTCCTTTCTAGGTTAGTTGTATTTAAAAAGGACACACCTGGCCAGGCATGCTGGCTAACGCCTGGTGCACTTTGGGAGGCCAAGATGGGCAGATCATAAGGTCAAGAGATTGAGACCATCCTGGCCAACATGATAAAACCCCATCTCTACTAAAAGTAGAGCATGGTGGTACACGCCTATAGTCCCAGCTACTCGGGAGGCTGAGGCAGGAGAATCGCTCCTGGAGATTGTAGTGAGCAAAGATTGCGCCACTGCACTCCAGCCTAGCAACAGAGCAAGACTCCATCTCAAAAAAAAGAAAAAAGGACACATCTGAAGATTCTACCTCAACATGGCCCTAGTTAATTAGTTGACCTCAATACATAAGATAAAGGGATTGGACCAGAGCAGTGGTTCTTTGATCCTAATGCACAATGGCATTAGCTGGGTAGCTTAGAAAATACAGATGCGTGGACCCTGCTCCCAGAAATTCTGATTCAAATGGTCTGGTTTACAGCTCCAGTACTGATTTTTGTTTGTTTTTTGGAAAGCTCCCCAGCAGACTCTGACATGCACCAAGGTCATTTCTGAAGTCACTTTTTAATTCTAAATTCAGATGGCATAGAATTTGAGTACCCAAAAGCCTTGTGTTTGTTAATTTTCACTGCCAGGAGGACCACCCGGTCCACCTACATACTTCTCTAGCCTTCAAAGATGCAAACATGTGCACATGCATGTATCTGCACACGCATGTATCTGCACACGCATGTATCTGCACACACATGTATCTGCACACGCATGTATCTGCACACGGAGGGACCGTGCTCATGGAGAGCTAGAAGCTTCCATGATGTCACATCACAAGACAACTTCCAATGGCAATATGTGCCTGCTATCCTTATTCTCCCTTCATCTCAGGGTTTAACAAACAAAGTAGAGGCAAGGGAGTCCCTCATGGGTAAACTCTTGATTGACCATTTGAGAAGATAGAGTACATTTCCCTACTAGTACCCACCAATAGTTCATTGATTTGGTAAAACACTCTACATGTCATCTATGAGGTTGTATTTTTCTCAGACTACTAGAAATTCGTAAAACATTGAAAGGCCATTTTTAAATGTAAAAACAAAACAGAAAAAGAGTTGGAGGGGTGATAACAGTAAATGCAATCATAATTTATCATATTGCCAAACACCATAAGTGTCATTTTGATACAGTAATGTCAACTAATGAAGGCAGCAGGCTCTGTCTTCATCTGAGTTTGGAAACAGCATTATCAGCACGAACATAATCTACTGATTTTTCTGTTAAACTCTGAGGATTTGCTGCGCATATGGCTACGAGCACCCTAACAGAACACATTTACAGAGTTAGGGAAAAATGAGTAGCATTCTCAGAGAAGTCAGCCTTCTAAGTATTTGGGAAATATTTCATCCATCCCTGCAGGCCGGAAAACACCCAAGAGCTTTCTTAAGTTTATGCAAATTTGTATATTCTCATGTTGCCTCTGAAGGTGTCCGTTTCACATTAATTAGCATCTTAGCCTGAAGGCACAGGTATCTATTGTAGTTATTTTCCCATCTCTTAAGTACAACTCGATTGGCAAACTACCACTTATGACCGCAAACTCCATCTGATTCTCATCAAATGTACTCTTTGCAGTGAAAAGAAAAGCCAAGTTGAACTTTTACAAGGGCAGCACAGATATATCTTTGCAGGTGCCACATCTTGTATATGGAAAATAATAGAGGCACAATTTCTAGAAAATAGCTGGTTTTTATAGCTGCTGTGAGTTTTATAGAGGAGTGAGTAAAAGAAGGCAGCCCCTGGGCCATCTCAGCATCTCATCAGCCACAAATAGGGGACCATGAGCAATGCAGATGTTTGAAACATACAAAAAAATTCCAATCCAGGAAAAAGGAACAAGGATGTGGGCTTTCTGCACACCTGACCATATGGAAAATGAGTTAATTTTATTCCAATTGCATTACAGTCAAATGAGAGAGTATTTTTGCCAACGTGGAAAGCCAGAATCTCAGTCCGGGTGCAACAAAGCTACTGATTTATTACAAACCTTTAAGACTAAAGGGGAAAAGTGATCTAGTTCTGGGACCAGAGCCATCCCTTCATTACTGCGGGGGCAGCCGACAGCTGCCTTCGTGGTCCAGTTTGATGAGCACTGCAGCCTGCCACCGTGCTTGAAGTTTCCACCTTTGGGAATCCTCTATTGTATTCAGATATTGTATCTCCCTGGATTCCAAAAACCTTCTCTGCAATGTCCCTGGTGGACACTTCCAGGTATGAGAAGCTAACTGCTCTATAAGGCATGAATTTCAGAAACTTTTCTGTAATGAGTTGAAGCCCTTCCTGTAATCTTCATTCATACACCCTAATCTTGCCACTCCGGCATTCCATAGACTAAATCTACTACCCTCTCCCCATGGCAGCCCTTCAAATATTACCGGGAAGCCCACAAGTCTCCTCCAGGACTTCTCTTTCCAGACTCAAAACCCTGAGCTTTTTCAGCCCTAAATGATGCCATTTCCAAAGTCATCATCATTTGGACCACCTCTCTCTGGACCTGATGGTTAAAATACAAAGCCAAAACACTAGGCACAGTCTTCCAGAAGGTGTCTGACAGCACAGACTATAGCAGAACTGCTAGGACTTTCATTGATTTATTGGCTTTATTTCTCTCAGTGCATAAGGTCCTGTTTATAGTTTGGAGTAACTATATTGTGGGCTCACACAGAGCTTAAAGTTAACTAAAAACCCCTCAACGTTCTTCACATGAATTCTTATTAAGCCAGGTCTCCCTGGTTGCATGTATAACCTAAACTTGTACATACATAACCTACATATATATATGTAGGTGGGTGTGTGTGTGTATATATATATGTATATATATATATACATATATATATACACACACACACCCACCTACATATAGATATATGTGCACACACGCACTAAAGACAATTAAATTCTCTTTGTTGCTGTGCTGACATTCTGCCAAGATCCTTTTTTTTTTTTCCATTTTTGAGGCAGGGATCTCACTCTGTCACCCAGGCTGGAGTAAAGTGGCACGTGCAATCACGGCTCACTGCAGCCTCCAATTCCTGGGCTCAAGAGATTCTCTCACCTCAGCCTCCCAAGTAGCTGGGACTACGATTGCATGCCACCACACCCGGTTAAATTTTTCGGGGTTTTTGTGTGTGTGTGTGTAAATGGGGTCTTCCTATGTTGTCCAGGTTAGCCTCAAACTCCTGGGTTCAAGTGATCCTCCCACCTCAGCCTCCCAAAATGCTGGGACTCCAGGTGTGAGCCACTGCACTCAGCCTGTGATCTTGAATCTTGATTCTTCTACCCAGGGTATTACTGATCCTTCCCAGCTTCATGTCATCTGTGCAGTGATAAGGACAGCTTTAATTTCTTGATCCAAATTGGCAATAAAATAAGGAATTTAAACAACCAACAGAGGAGTCCATCCAAATTGACAAGAAAATAAGGAATTTAAACGACCAATGGAGGAGTCCTCTGGGTGGACACTTTTGAGCATGGAGATCTACAACCAGATGTGACTCTCCTGCCAATTCTGTCTCCTACTCTACGTTTCCCTGTCATACTCTGAAAAGATGTAATAGAAGAGCTTTGCAGATCCCCAGCCAAGTTCAGATGGGCTGCAAACATCTGACCTTCCCTCCTCAGCCTCTTGCTCTCTTTGGCTCTGATTTTCTCATAGCTTTGTTGCTTTTCTAACTGGGTAAATGACCAGATACCTCTACTTCATGGAGCTCTCCGGGGCAAGAGAGCCAATTTCCCACACTGCCGCATCACACCATCACCCAGAGAAGACCCTTCTTGGTGTTTCTTCTTGGAGTGTTGCTAAAAAGCCCATTTTGGGCCAGGGCTGGTGGCTCACTTCTGTAATCCCAGCACTTTGGGAGACCAGTTCAAAAGGATTGCTTGAGTCCAGGAGTTTGAGACAGGCCTAGGCAACATAGCAAGACCCCATCTGTAAAAAACTTAAAATTAAAAAAATTTAGCTGAGTGTATTGGCATGCGCTTATAATCCCAGCTTGTAGTCCCAGTTACTCAGGAGGCTGAGGTCGGAGGATCACCTGAGCCCGGGAGGTTGAGGCTGCAGTAAGCCGTAATCACGCGACTGCACTGTAGCCAGACACTGTCTGTCACTCTCACCACTAAAAAAGCCCATTTGGGGTGGTGCTTTTCACAAGCGTTAGCTCATTCTGGCCTTCCCAATATTTTTCCTGCTAGGCACCGCCATTTTTTGCATCTCTTCTTGGACCGGGTCTCTCATTCCATTTCTCCCATCTATTTAAATGTAGACTCCTTGTAGAGTTCAATACACAGCCACATCCTTTCTTCTGCAGTCTCACTCCCCGTGGGATTTTGTCACTCATTAAGGGTATTTCTGATCAATATCAATCTAGATCTAGGCAGAAGGAGCCAGGCCCTGGGGAAGTGAAGGATTAGCCTTCCTGAAAGAGAAGTTTGGCCTTTGTTCTTGGCTGCTGAGAGGTGATCTCCAAGCCCCCGGAATGTCCAGCTCAATAAGAGGGTCTTTGTTTGCCTGAGGGCTTTAGCCACTGGATAGTCTTATGATATAATTTATGATGGGGCTTTCAGGACACATCATATCAGTTCCAACCTCCAGAATTATTAGCCTGAGCCTCTAAAAGGGGCTGGAGACTGAAGGTCACCCACATGAGCAGTGTGTGACAGACCCCAAGCAAAAACTGCGGATAGCCAAGGCTCGGGTGAGCATCCCCAGTTGGCTGTACCCTGTGCATGTTGTCATGGCCGGGAGGAGGCAGTGCCATCTGATACGGTGTGGATCTGCCCAATTACAATTCATGTCAAATTTTATTTCCAAGGGTTGGAGGTGAGGCCCGGTGGGAGGTGATTGGATCATAGGGGTGGTTTCTCACAGTTTAACACCACGCTCCTTGGTGTTGTTGTGGCAATAGTGAGTGAGTGCATTCCAATGAGATCCGGTTATTTAAAAGTGTATGGCACTTCCCCTCCCCTCTCTTCCTCCTGCTCTGGCCATGTGAAGTGCTGGCTCCTTCTTTACCTTCTGCCGTGACTGTAAGTTTCCTGAGGCCTCCTCAGAAGCCAAGTAGATGCCAGCATCATGCTTCCTGTACAGCCTGCAGAACTGTGAGCTAATTAAACCTCTTTTCTGTGTAAGTTACCCAGTCTCAGGTATTCCTTTATAGCAGTGTGAGAATGGACGAATACACTGATCATAAATGCATGGGAGGAGAACCAAAGTATCTTCTTTCTTTGGATTCCAATTGGACTTTGTCCTGTGTGTCTCTTTCCTTGATTGATTTTCTTGTGTAACTTTCAGCTGTTAAAACACACACACACACACACGCATACACGCACCCTCTCATGCTATGTATAGTGCTTTCTTGGGTTCTGTGAGCCATTCTAAAGAATTGTTGAACCTGAGGGTGGTCCTGGGGACCCCCAAACTTGCAACTATTGTCTGAAGTCAGGGACCGTTCCATCAGACTTTGCAGTTTGCTAAACTCTGCTATAGCACCTCACTTTAGGGAAATAAACTTTGACTCTTTATCCAGTTTGTGCCTCCCCCTGGGGACAAGGCATCCCCAGACCTAAGGGGACATAGCTGTCCTCTTTCTGGATCACACCCCTGCAAGTGCAGGTGAGTGGAGTTTGGATGCATGTGCTGGGATGTCCACGTGGGCAAGAATGAGTCCCCCCGCAGCATGGAAGGAATGAGAGGACAAAGGGGTGAGCTATGGAACAAAGGCCTGGAGCCAGGGCCAGCTTGCCCCACACCACATATTCCACTGCGGAATTCCAGACAGTCAAGAATTCTAAATTTGAACTTGGACTTCAAGGTCATCATGACAGCATTTTTTTCAAAGCAGCAAGCTACAGCGTATTTTATTTCATAGGTTGTTAGCTTGATTTACAGCCTTTAAGTATCTAGACATATGGTATGTAGGTCTCTATTTGTACTCTTGCCTCAGGCCCTGAAGTGTCAGGAGCCGGCCTGTTGCTGATTGTAAAGATTCTGCTTTTAGAGGCTTCTGCCCGATGATAGTATCTTTTAAGACAGACCGCTAAATGTTAACAACTACATTTTCACAGACAATCTTGAAATGTGTGTAACAGGATGTTAAAACGGGATTTGAGTTGTCTCATTTTCTGCTGAGGTTTCAAAAGGCTAAGAATAAAACAGTAAAGTAAGTACTCCCACATTCCAAAATGAAGTGCTAGATCACCGCTTTAGGTTATTCATTGCTGCATAACAAGATGCATCAAAATTTCACAGCATAAAACAGCTCTTTCATTTCTTCAAAATTCTTTGGCTCAGAAATTTGTACAGGGCACAGAGACTCACCTCTGTGACTACTGTCTGGGACTTCACCTGGAACGCCACATAGGAGGGAGCCAGCTAAGGTGGCTTGACTGGGTCATGTGGCTGGGAATACCTCTGTTGATTTGATTCCTCAGCACTCCTTTGTGTGTCCTTTCCACGTGGCTAGCTTGGGCTTCCTCATAATATGGTGGTCTGAGTGATCAGCCTTCTTACATGGCTGCTGCATTCTCCCCTGAGAGAGAGCTGAAGATCCCAGGCCTCTCAAAGGCCAGGCTAAGCACCGGCACAGCATCACTTCCTCCAGGTCCAGCTGGTCAAGGCAAATCACAGGGCCAGCCCAAGTTCAAAGAGGAAGAGCAGAAATAGCCCCTACTTCTTGATGAACGGAGCCAGGAGAGAAGAAAATCACGTATAGGGAGAGAAGGAAATGATGGTGGCCACCTTTGGAGATAATATGCAACTATCCACACAGACTTGCAAAGGAGGGAAGGGAAGATGTTTTGCAACCCTTAGCTCTATGCCAATCAAAGGTTTAAAAGGTTTAAGGTTGGAAATGAGAAAGAGGGTTTCTTTGGAAAAAGTTGGACTGCTAAGGCACTTGTCTTCTGAGCTTCCCCTTTACCTCAAGCTTAGTAAGAGGGGCTTCAGGGAGACATCACACTTTGATCCATCTTTCCAGTTTTGACTTTACTGTTTGTCGAAACACAGCTTTTGGCATTTTTCCTCCAGCTACATACACCATGGTTGAGGAGAATTAGCTTTTTGTACACCCAGGTTTGTAGCAGTGTTAGAGTTATCCACAACACCCAAAAGGTGGAAGTGATCCAAGTGTCTGTCAGTGGGTGAATGAGGAATCTCTGCAGCCCGCATGGCGAGTGTGAACCTTGAAAGGCCAGCTTTCTCAAGGTTCACACTCTGGCTAACAGGACCTAAATTCAATTTAAAGCCAAGCTGCTACTTGCTGACTAGAAGTCACACATGTATTTAGAGTTCCCGGAAAACCCATGGACTTTCATAGCTTCCTGTTCCTGTTTATGTTGCCTGAACCAACCAATAGACTAAGACCTGCATCAACAAATTAGAACTCAGCAAGCATCAACCAATCAGATTAAGCAAGTTTGAATCCTTTATTTGCATAAGTGGACCTGAGTGGGAACATGAGCAGGAACTATCTCAAAAAAAAACCAGCCTCTCCTTTGTTATCTAGAAAGAACCTTCATTTTACACTGAAGGCTGCATTTCCCTAGTTTGCAAACTGTTTACAGGAATAAAGTATCTTTTTTTAAAATCCCTTTTCAGAGAACTACAGTTCACAAGGGTTATCCACCAAATCAGAGGATCCCAGAGCTGTGTCCTTGGAGCCTTCAATACTAGCAAGGCTGGGGGCTGGGACGCTCTCCTATGCACTTCAGATCTTATTTATGTAACGTGAATTTCCTGCTGGACCTCAGTTCTCTAATTGTGTTTTTATTTCTTGTTGCAGAATTAGGCCTCTGGGAAACATCAGTGTAAAAAGTTAGGTCTTTCATGAGGGTCCTCAGTCAGACAGCAGTAGGGAGTGGGGAGTTTAGGGACAAAGGAGGGAAAGAACCGGTCCTCCCCCATTTCACTTTTGGCCCAGGCCTGGCACTGTCTGGATCCCTTCCCACTGGGGCTCCCCCAGGCATTGGAGAGCACAGAATGGCATCCCTCTTTAGGTTGTGATACTTATCAAGCCCAACAAAGTAAGGGTGACACAGCATCGCAGTCCTGAGAACACTGCATTCTGCCCTCGCCGGCTGCAAGGAAACAGAGAGCAGTCTTTGCTTTTGTTTTGTTTTGTTTTGTTTTTTGTTTTTGAGGTGGAGTCTCATTCCGTTGTCCAGGCTGGAGTGCAGTGGCGGCGATCTTGGCTCACTGCAATCTCCGTCTCCTGAGTTCAAGCAATTCTCCAGCCTCAGCCTCCCAAGTAGCTGGGATTACAGGTGTTCACCACCACACACTGCTAATTTTTATATTTTTAGTAGAAATGGGGTTTCACCATTTTGGCCAGGCTGGTCTCAAACTCCTGACCTCAGATGAGCTACCTGCCTCAGCCTCCCAAAGTGCTGGGATTACAGGCGTGAGCCACCGTGCCTGGCCTCACAAAGAGCAGTCATCTGAGAGCTGTATTGTGAACACTGAGAATGACTGAATCTGGGCTTCTCCAAGACTCTCCTCCTGCCTTCACCCATAAATATCCAGAAAGCCAGTCACTAGCCTGTCATGGTTTTAAATGTGGCCCACAGTACCTTGATACTGACCCCACCTTGGGAGGTGAGCTCTACACCCCCACCTTGAATCTGGGACAGTTTGGGACTGCTCCTACCAATAACATATAGTGGAAAGAAAGTCAGGGTGATGGTAGGGACAGGGTCTGTAAGGCAGGCAGTGAGCACCGCCTCCCCCAAGGGCTGCCCCTTGGGGCTCTTCCAGTTTGAGCTTGTCCCTCCAGCCGTCCCTGTTCCTGCCCGGTGCATAACCACATGCATCAACAAGCCATCTGGAAGGGTGTCCTCCTTCCTCCACTCTCTCAGCCCTCAGCCCTTTGATTTATCCAAGAACCACAAAGCAGGGACAAGTCACCCTTGCTTTGGCCCTTCCAAATTACCCAGCCCCAATCACCCGGCATCCTAAGATAGTTGTTTCATCCACGAACTTCTGGGCTGCTTTCTCACATAGCATTAGCAACTGGAACACTGTCTTCGCATCTGCCCTTCAGCTAGAATTTATAGAGTGCTTTGTTGGTTAAATAATTGTTTAAAAAACAAGAACAAGGACTTAACCCTAGTGAAGAGCCAGGTATGAGTATTCCAGAGGGTCTCTTGACAGGCACTGTGACTCCAGGCTGGACAAAGTCCAGTCCAAAGGCAGCATCTCTTGTTTTGTTCTGGGATTTGTTTACATGAGAACACACGTTTCTCCAGTCCTTACATAGCTTCCCCAAGGCAGCCTGGCCCTGGAAAATTTCCTGCGCTGGCTTTGGATGGGGGTGATGGAAGCAGATTCCCCGTTTTTTGTTGCTTCCTGGAGCTTCTGGGAGATGAAGGACTCAGCAAAGAGTCGGGTCCGACAGGCTTCCTGCTGCTAGGACACAGATCATAGCCCATCATTTTTACAAAGGTGTGGGGCGGGAGGTGGGAAGGAAAGCAACAATATGAGGAAATTCACATGGCAACCTCGGGATTCACCTCGGACTTCCTTTACAGGAAAGAGGGGACAATATTATTACTGATTCATTGATTTTTCCAACAGGAGAAAGTTGAACATACCCAGGCAGGAGCTAATGGTGCCCGTCCATATTCATTCTGCAGTTGGAATTGATGGAGCCTCTGGAGAGTGTGTAAAGCAGTCTAAACTCAATCCGTATCACTCACCAGATTGGGGATTTCACATTTGCCAATTTTGTGTGATTCAGCTCCATAGGACAGGTTGTGTCCTGTTTGTTTTAGAGCGAAGTGAGTTGTTCAAGACCTCTCAGCTATGGTGTGACAGCCCCAGAATTAGGCTTCAGGTTCTTTGATGGTAAATAATAGACAGAGAGTCTAGCTCAGTTAACCACAAAGTCACAAGGGGAATTTATTGAAAGAGTTTGAGGGGCTCATAGGATTTTAGAACCAGGCTTATAGAGGACAGGAACCAGGTGTTTTCTTGGGGTTTAGGATCTGGGGACAGTCTATCCAAGTACTGCCACTTGAATGAATGAACTCTGATGACTTCCTGTCTTTTCATCACTCCGTCTTACCCCGCAGAAGGAGGGATTGTGATTCAAATCCCAGAGAGGCTCCTGGGTTAGGAAGAGCTCACTTGGTCTTGCTTATGTCAAGTAAATATCCCTTAACCAGAGAAAGGCATGGAGCCTTGAGTAACAATCTCCAGCAAACACATCTCATAAGAGAGGAGTAATTCTATCCTCTTTCCCCCAAATTGGAATGCAATTACCAAAGGAGTGGATGCTGAATGACCACAAGGACAAAACCTGCCCACTCCATCAGCACTACCCAATGCCCAGTCCAGAATCTTCTCATTGCCTTAGCTCCACAGAGGACTTTGTACTCCCATAAAGCTCTGTATCTAAGATGATATTGCCCTACCCCTCCATGAAAGGTATTCCAAGAGGGAAGAATGCCTAAGGGAACGGACAGAGGGGCTCCTCCTCTGGGCCACATGTGGACTTAGCTGGACTAAACCTTCAAGTCTGGGGGCAGATTAGAAGTGCATCTTATTTATTACCTTCTAGGCTGTTCTCTCTAAGGCAGTTTTGCCTGAGACACAGGCTTGATAACAAATGCAGCAGAAGTGGGGAAAATGCTGATTTAATGTAACAATATGGGATGATGATGTAATCTATGTAGTAAACAAGAGTAGCTGTGGAGTTATAAATAATCATTTTATAGCAATCTTGAATATCTCTGATACCAGATGTGTAGTAAATACAATCACTTTATAGAAATTCCTTTCCTTTGAAAGGATGAGGAAACGATTTACAATATAAAGTTACATGTGTGCAGTGTGCCGCTCACATGGGCTTTATTTCGTGCTTTTGGTTTGATTTCTTCAACTCTTCTTTGGTCAGCCCAATAGAATAGGCATGGTTAAGTGTTTCCTGGTTTTGTGTCCCTAAACTATGGTACAGAAAATCTGGAGTGTTTTGCTATATCTAGTCAGGCCCAAGACTGGCCTATTCCTTTGGGAATCTAAATTGTATATTCACTAAATAAAGTGTCACCCCAAAAACTGGCTTTGTAACTCTAGATTGCACACTCACTGAATGAAGTATATTGTCCAAAAAGTTCATTGTCCTACTTTTTTTTTTTCTGTTTGAGACAGAGTCTTGCTCTGTTGCCCTGGCTGGAGTGCAGTGACATGATCTCGTCTCACTGCAATCCCTGCCTCCTGGGTTTAAGCAACTCTCGTGCCTCAGCCTGCCGAGTAGCTGTGATTACAGGCGTGTGCCACAGCCCCTGGCTAATTTTTGTATTTTTAGTAAAGACAGGGTTTTGCCATGTTGCCTAGGCTGGTCTTGAACTCCTGACCTCAGGTGATCTGCCTGTGTTGGCCTCCAAAAGTGCTGGGATTACAGGTGTGCTGCCTGCCTCAGCCTCCCAAAGTGCTGGGATTACAGGTGTGAGCCACCACGCCCGACCTCATTGTCTTTTCTTAGACCTGTGATTTGTGAAGAGCTCTAGAATTTTCTCTCACCTGGGCTTTAAGTCTTTTAGAGGAAGCCTTCCTAGAATGTTGAAGGCAGAATTTCTAATAGATTTTGATTCATGATACCCTCTAAGAAGGCTAAAACCTGGACAATCTCTCTAGCTCTGTGATCCTTTTCTCTTTCCTTGCTTCTCCACTCAACATAACTACCACCTGATGTCTGTGTTCAGGATTCTCTTACTTTCCTTTTTATATATTGTTATTTCATCAATATGCCTTCTAGGAAATTTTTTTTGAGACAGGGTCTCACTCTGCTGCCCAGGCTGGAGTGCAGTGGAGTGATCGATCATAGCTCACTACTGCCTCCACCTAAGTGATCTTCCCACCTCAGCCTCCTGACTAGCTGGGACTGCAGATGTGTGTGCCACCACACTTGGCAACTTTTAAAATTTTTGTGGAAATGGGGTCTCCTTATGTCACCCACTGGTCTGGACTCAAGTGATCCGCCCACTTCGGCCTCCCAAAGTATTGGGATTATAGGTGTAAACCACCTCTCCCAGCTGGAAAAATATTTTTACATTTATTGGTTTTAGCCCTATAAAATTAAACCAGTTAACAGCTAGATGGGTGTATTCATTCTATTATTCTTGGCTCCTTTTCAGTATCTTAAATATTTGATAAATTTTTACGATTTGCAGATTTCTAAAAAAATTGTTTCTAAAAATTCTTCTAAATATTTCTATGGTATAAGAAAGAGAAATGGTGGTTTTGAAAGTTGATGTTGCCGGGTGTGGTGACTCACGCCTGTAATCCCAGCACTTTGGGAGGCCGAGGCAGGTGGATCACGAGGTCAGGAGATCGAGACCATCCTGGCTAACACAGTGAAACCCCATCTCTACTAAAAATACAAAAAATTGGCCGGGCATGATGGCACATGCCTATAGTCCCAGCTACTCAGGAGGCTGAGGCAGGAAAATCACTTGAACCCGGAAAGTAGAGGTTGCAGTGAGCCAGATCAGCCAAGATCATGCCACTGCACTCCAGCCTGGGTGACAGAGCAAGACTCCATCTCAAAAGAAAAAAAAAAAAAGAAAGTTGATGTCCAGGAATATCTGTGGACAGATGTTTTTTAAGATAGCATTGAATGGTGAAAATTCGGCTTCTTGTAAAACTGGGATTTCTACTGAGATCATTTAGAAAATCTTTATAAAATATAATGATCAGTATGGGAAGAGATTTCACTATAAATGTATCAGGTTTATCATCCACCAAATAAATGGTGTAACATCAGAAAGCAACGCCATGCCAATTTTCCGATGCCTGTGCCTCATTTTTCTGACTTGCTGTCTTTCCCTAGCTCCCTTCTCATCTGTCAGCATCTCATCCCCAGCCCCGCTCAGTCTTCTTAGGAAGTCAGGCACTTCCAGGGATTAGAAAAGTACATCCCAGACATGCATCCCTATCTGGTGCTGGGAACTCAGCATTCTTCCTCCTGGGAGAATTCGCACTTCTGAAAAGACCTAATTCCATTAGAGAGGTTGGTGCTCATAGCCACAATTTTCACAAAGCTGGATAGAGAGTTGGGAAAGCAAGTCTGATTACTTGGCTTGAGGCACTTGGGTGGTTGGGAGGACAGTTAGGCAGGTTAAAAAAAAAAGTCATTGTGAAGGGCAGGGCATCGTGGCTCACATCTGGTAATCTTAGCACTGTGGGAGGCTGAGGTGGGCGGATCACTTAAGGTCAGGAGTTCGAGACTAGCCTGGCCAACGTGGTGAAACTCCATCTCTACCAAAAAATACAAAAAAAATTAGCTGGGAGTGGTGGCAGGCACCCGTAATCCCAGCTACTGGGGAGGCTGAGGCACAAGAATTGCTTGAATCCAGGAGGCAGAGGTTGCAGTGAGCTGAAATTGGGCCATTGCACTCCCGCCTGGGTTACATTGTTAGACCTTGCAAAAAAAAAAAAAAAAAAAAAAAGTCGTTGTGAAGCGCCCCTTTCTCTCTTACACATCTCCACAGAGAATCTTTGATGCCAATAAAGAGAGAATATTTCCCAGTACCCAACAGCACAGCAGGCACAGAATTAGGAGCTTTTCAGATGTTCCCATATGAAATCAACAAACTTTTTTAGTGGACTTTGCTATTTCCACTTTACAGCTACAGAGGCTGGGACTCAGAAAGGATAACTTCCTCGCCCAGTCTCAAAGCTTGCAGGTGCAGCATTAAAACGCCCACTTGGCTGTCCCTGTCCCCTAAGCCCATGTCCCTGCCAGCATACTGGCCTCTTTCCTTTGTCCAGAGGTTGCAAAAAAAAAAAAAAAAAAAAAAAAAACCACTTTGCTTCTGCTTCCAAAGTAAAGAGAGATGATGCTTATTGCTTCTGGCCAGAATTGCCTTCTTAACAGTGAGGGGCAGAATAATGTTTACTTTGCCCTTCAGTGAACTATTGAGTTCAGTTTTTGCCAATTGTCAAGGTTCTGCCAGCAGGTAAATGAGTGACGGGTAGTAAGTTAAAATATTTAGCAGCTCAAGTCAGTAGCTTCTGGGCCCATTAATCTATCTTGGTCCTGACCTGGAATGATGTGTCCACACTTTGTAGGAGGACCCTTTCTTAAAGAAAGCAGCTAGAGGCTGGATGTGGTGGTTCATGCCTGTAATCCCAGCACTTTGGGAGGCTGAGGCAGGAGGATCACTTGAGGTGAGGAGTTCAAGACCAGCCTGGCCAACATGGTGAAACCCTAACTATACTAAAAATACAAAAGTTAGCCAAGTGTGGTGGCATGTGCCTGTAGTCCCAGGCAGGGAGGCTGAGGCAGGAGAATTGCTGGAATCCGGGAAGCAGAGGTTGCAGTGAGTTGAGATCATGCCACTGAACTCAAGCCTAGGCCACAGAGCAAAAGAAAAAAAAAAGAAAAGAAGGTAAAGAAAGACAGAGAAAGAAGAAAGAAAGACAGAAAAAGAAAGAAAGGAAGGAAAGAAGGAAGGAAGGAAAGAAGGAAGGAAGAGAAAAGAGAGAAAGAGAGAGACAGAGAGAGAGGGAGACAGGGAGGGAGGAAGGGAAGGAGGGAGAAGGAGAGAAAGAGAGAGAGACAGCAAGCTAGAACTTGCATATGATTAATTTAGGATATACCTGTGAACCTCCAGAAACATTTCCTTTGTTGCAATAGTATTTTACCTCTTCATCAAATCCAACTCTATCCGACAACCTTGGATACAATTAAAACTGGATGACACCAAAGGAGTCCAGGAAATGCCACCCAAACCATGCTGCTTTGGCATGCTGAGTACTTTGAGCTGAGGGCTCTTGGGAACAGCGGATGCCAGCAGACTGTTCCCTGAGCTCCTCTTATCTGCCAAGAGACAAATCCTCCAAAAGGAAGTCAAATGTCATGAACACCCTCAGGGAATCTTACCAACCGGGGAAGGTGAACTCAGATCCTAAAAGAGGAGAGTGAAGATTGCGTCACCACCACCCCCAAGAAGCCCCAAGCCCCAATTTCTTTCGGTAGCTCAGGATGCTAAATAAAAGCTTCAATCATCGGACCCTTCTTGGAGGCTCCTAATTTACCGGACCCTCATGCATAATTAGCTATGTTTTTTTCCTGTTCATCTGCCTTATGTCAATTGAATTCATAGCCCAGCCAGGGAACGTAGAAGGATAAAGAAAGGCATGTTTTGCTGTCCTACAATATTTACTTCTGTTATTTCAGACAGACTAGCAGAGGTCTGTTGGATACATTTAAGGGGGTGGAGAGGCTGTATCCTTGGAAGCTTTATCTTGACAGCATTGTCCGTCCCAGTCACAGAGTCAAGTTTCTGCAGCTCAAGACACACGCACTATAGCCCAGCTTGGCCTACTTTAGACTAGATGGGATGAGGACTGCAGAAGTGGAGGGTAGAAAGACAAGGAGAGCAGAGCTACTCCCGGAGCCCTTCAAATGACAGAGCTGTTGCGCCCCTATGACTCACTGTGGCCCTGCCTCCCTGTGGGCATTGGGGGCACCACCCCAAGGAGACATTACCCTGGGCCCTGCCCAGGAGGGTTGGCCTGGCTTAGAACCCTGGCCAAGGGCAGCGTGCATTTGCGCTCCGTTGGAAAGCATCAAGGAGCTTACAAGCATGACTCAGGCTTGGAATTGAGGCCTTGTTTTCCACTCCTCCCTGCCAGGGCCCCTCAATCATGATCCTGGACACCCTGCAGAGCCCGCCCTGGCCCGTCTGTGAAGAGCTGGCAGGCAGTGGCCGATTTCATGGGGCTCTAGGAGTGTGGCCAGCAGAAAGGAGGGCAAGACGGCCGCCTTCTTTGTCCCTGGAAGCTGAACTGGGCTCTGAGCTACTTCCCAGATGGAAAACACCCCCCAACCAGGCGGCTTCTCAGGACCACGCAGCCTTGCTACAGGTGCAGTGTATGAAGGGTTAACAGCCTAACGAGGGGGCCTTCTTGGATTAATCTGGACCATCCAACGAGACGCTGAAACCAGGCAAAGCAAAAGGTGAAAAACGAAGGACAAGTCACAACGTGAATAGTCAGACATTTTATCCTTTATTTAAAAAAAAACCCTCTGAAAAATCTTTCCTTGCTGGTGATAGTTTGCTGTTGCTCAGAACATCTTCTTCTGGTCCGTTCTCAAGCAAAACCTCGAAATCCTGTAATTAGGTACCAAAGAGGTAGAAAAAAAAACACTAAACCCAGAAGTTAAAAAAAAAAAGCTGGGCACAGTAGCTCACGTCTGTAATACCAGCACTTTGGGAGGTGGAGGAGGGCAGATTACTTGAGGTTAGGAGTTCAAGACCAACCTGGCCAACATGGTGAAACCCCATCTCTATTAAAATACAAAAATTAGCCGGGTGTGGTGGTGTGTGCCTGTAATCCTAGCTACTCATGAGGCTGAAGCAGGAGAATTGCTTGAACCCAGGAGGCAGAGGTTGCAGTGAACTGAGATCGCACTGCTACACTCCAGCCTAGGAGTGTAAAAAAAAAAAGAAAAATTGCAGCCAAATATTTTCCCTCTGAAGCAGTGCTTCTCGCACTTTCCCAGGCATAAGAACTCCTGGGGGTCAGAGACAAGTACCGATCTGAATCAGCATTTGGGGCTGAGGGTGACATAGGTACAGTGATAACAAGATCCTGCCTTTCTTTGTTTTTTTTGAGACAAAGTCTCGCTCTGTCGACCAGGCTGGAGTGCAGTGACACAATCTTTGCTCACTGCAACCTCTACCTCCCAGGTTCAAGCAATTCTCTTGCCTCAGCCTCCTGAGTCGCTAGGATTACAGGTGTGCACTACCACACCCACCTAAATTTTTGTATTTTTAGTAGAGACAAGGTTTCACCATGTTGGTCAGGCTGGTCTCAAACTCCTGACCTCGTGATCCGCCTGCCTTGGCCTCCCAAAGTGATAGGATTACAGGTGTGAACCACCTCCCCTGGCTAAGATTCTGCCTTTCTAAGGAGCTCTGGCATGAAACCATTGCTGCTGGTCACACTTGGATAGAAGGGTCTAACATATGATGGTTTTGGATGTAAAACATTTCAGCAAACACACATGTTCTGAAGGATATATGGATACTTATCCATTAGTTCATTCATCCATTCATCCAGTATTTATTGACTATGTGCAACATGACTTCTATGCTAAGGACCAAGGAAATACATGACCCAAATATAGACCTCAAGATGCTCAGAGTTCAGCTGTGAACTCTTCCACTAATTTACCTTGAGCACTCAGGTGTCTTAAGCTCTCCTAATTAATAGGTAAAGCGGGTAAAGAACCAGTGTTGTTAATCAAACAAATGGAGCAGTCGAAAGCAGGTATATTAGCAAGCATGGTTGAAGCAACTTGTCAATCAGTTAAGTGCTGTTTGATGCTCACTTTATACTTGATGTTATGCTGCGAACTCTGCAGGATAAAGAATACCTCTGGGCCAGGCACAATGGCTCACACCTGTAATCCCAGTGCTTTGGGAGGCCAAGGTGGGAGCATCATTTGAGGCCAGGAGTTTGAGATTAGCCTGAGCAATGGAGCAAAACCCTATCTCTACAAAAAATAAAAAAGTAGCTAAGTATGGTGGTATATGCATGTAGTCCTAGCTACTTGGAAGGCTGAGGCAGAAGGTCTCTTAATTATACAAAATTTTATTTTACATTTTTATTTATTTTGTGACTATAAAAATAAAGTATATTCAGTGTAAAATAACTTAAATAATGGCACATAGAAAATAAAAGTAAAAGCCCCCCAACAGTAAGTTTTGTGTATATTATCCTATAATTTTTATATGCATATATGTGTATATTACAGAGGCTAAATAGTCTACATACTTAGCTATCTTACTTTATTCTCTAAACAAGATATCGTAGACTTTTTCAAAGTCAATTCTTCTGCTTCTTACATTTTAGTCCATTTGTGCTTCTATAACAAAATGCCTAAACTGGGTAATTTGTAAATAACAAAAATGTATTTATCACGGTTCTGGAGGTTGGGAAGTCCAAGATCAACAGCCAGTAGGTTTGGTGTCTGGCGAGGGCTGCTCTCCACTTCCAAGATGGCACCTTGAATGCTGTGTGTTTTCACTTGGTGAAAGGCACAGAAAGACAAAGGGGCCTATCTGGTTCTCTCCAGCCAATTGTAAGTGACTAATCCCATCCTGAGGACAGAGCTCTCATGGTCTAATCACCTCCTAAAGGCAGCACCTCTTAATACTATCATATTGGCCATTACGTTTCAATATATGCATTTTGGGGGACACGTTCAGACACATAGCAGTCTCAATATTTTTAACATTTTGAATTGGGTTTTATTTTGTAGTTTACATTATTTGTCACCAGTGCCTTATTGGTAGACATTTGGACAGTTTTCGTTTTTCTATAATAAAGAATGTGATGACAAAACCTTTGAATGTATATCTTTGCATGTTTCATTTCTATTAAATACATTTTAAAGAAGAATTATTGTGTAGTAAGTAGGAGATGACCTCAAATATTGCCAGATTGCGCATTACAAATTCTGTTAGGTTCTTCTTTTTCTTATTAATTTATAGGAACTTTCAATAATCCCTGCATATTCAGTCCTTTAAAATTGCCATATATGTTGTAAATATTCTTTCCAAGTTGGAAGAAGCATTATAACTTAGTTAAAAATGTGAAGTTTAAAGTTCATGTCTTGTACCTATAGTAAAGTACCGTACAGAGGATTACATCAAAATAATGCTTATAACTTTTTTACTACAGGGCTTGAACTTAGAAAGTACTTTAAAAAGTCATTTATAAAATAAGTGCTTGCAATTTCCCTTCCCGTCGTATCTTTGGTGTGTGTGTGCATATACATATACCTTACAGTACCTTTGGTGTGTGTGCACATACATACGTATATTTAGTTTAGTTGAATAGCTCTCTTAATATTTCCTCCCACTGTGACTCACCTAAGAAAGGTTTTGTTTGCCTCAAAATCATAATTCTACTCTGGTATGTTTACTGCAGACTTCCCCCACCCCGTTTTTTAGTTTTAAGAGTCTGTGCCCTTTGCTCTAATTATTTCCCTGCATACTCCGTGCAGTCCCTGGTCTTCTTGGCCTCCTTCTAGCTGGGCCAGCTCTGTGCCTGCAGCTGCAGGTGGTTGGGGACACAGGCCACTTGCAGGGGCTGCAAATCTGCAGGGAGCCCCCACCAGTCCCCGCAATCCCCACACTTCACTTCCCCCTCTCTAGGTCGCTATGTCATCCTTTCTCTTCTCCTGTCACACCTCAAGCTTCCCACTCTCAACTCATAACCTGGCTCTGCAAGAGGCAAGCGGTGGAGAGCCATGCCCTTCCCACCAGCCACCAGCCTCCTGGCCCGTGACCCTCTCTCCTCTCCTTCCTGGCAACTCTGCACCCGGATCTGCCCTCCCTCCGGAGCCATCGATTTCTCCCTCACTACTGGATCATTTCGGTGTATAAGAAGCTCTATCTTTTTAAAGATCGCCTGTCTTTAAAGAGCCAACCCAGATCCACCTCCTCCTTTTCTGTCTTACCCTTTTGAACCCAACGTCTGAAAACAGCTTCCTCTGTTTTCCTTCTCCCTTCCCAGCCCACTCTGCTCAGCCGCCCACTCCATTTCCAGCACCCTGCGCCCAGCATCTCTGTCTTGCCAAAAGCTCTGCGCATCCTCATCTTACTCCAATTCTCGCCAACATCCCGCGGAGCCCATCTCTACCGCTTAACACATTTTCTCCGTAGGTTTCTAGGTTGTTACTTTCCAGGTTATCCACCTATTTCAGCAACAGCCCATTCTGGGTCTCTGTAGCGTTTTCTACCTCCTCCTACTTGCTAAATAGCGAAGTGTCCCAAGCTTCATTCTCAGCCCCCCATGTTTCCTCATCCTCATATAAAGAGGACCTCATCCAGTCCCCAGATGTTAAACACGGCACGCTGTTAGGATTCCTAAATTTATACTTCTAGCCCCATTTCTCCCTGACATCCAGACCCATATCCTCAGCTATCTAATTAACATCCTCATATGGACGCTGAATAGGCATCTCAGACTTACTATCGCCCAGACCAGGGGTACCATGTCCTGTTGCCCAGCCTGTGCACTGCCTAAAGGCAGCCATCCATGGAAGGAAGACGGGCTGAGATCCAGCTCAATGTTAGCTTTGCAAAGCCATAAGCTCTCGTGTGGGGCTTTATCCACACTGTGGAAAAGGTACCTTTTTCTACAGGGAGTGCCTTCTGGAATTTTCAGGAAGGTGCCATAGAGGCTGTAGCTCTGGCCAGAATACTTCTTTTGATTTTCTTTTTTCCCTACCCTGTATCTGCTACTGTCAGTATATGGCATCATAGCATTGTGAGGAGGAAGAAGGAGACAGAAAAGGAGAAGAAAGAGGAGAGCAAGGGGAGGGGGAGGGAGGCTTGGGGGAAGAGAAGGGAGAAAGGAAGGGGAAGTGAGGGAGGGATGGAAGGAGGGAAGGAAAGGACATTTAGCGTCTTTATCTTCATTACATCCAGTGTGATTCTCAAGACTAGACTGGGTCTGACCCCTACTCTCCCCACCTTCTGCTGCACTAATGGTCTAAGAGGCTCTCACCCTCTGCAAATCCTCGCAGCTGACCTCCCGGCTATCATCCCACCCTCTCTGCAATTCTTCTTCCACTACACAGACAGATGCCTGCTTTTTTTGTTTCGTTTTTTTTTTTTTTTTGAGGCAGAGTCTTGCTCTGTCTCCCAGGCTGGACCTCCCAAAATGCTGGGATTAAACAAGTGGGAGCCACCGCACCTGGCCTTTTTCTTTTCTTTTTGAGACAGGGGCTCTGCCGTGTCGCCCAGGCTGCAGTGCAGTGGTGTAAACGGCAGGTTCTTGCCGCCATGCCCTGCTAATTTTTACATATTTTTTGTAGAGACAGGGTCTCTTGGTTGCACAGGCTGGGCTGGTCTCAAACTGCTGGCCTCAAGCAGTCCTCTCATCTTGGCCTCCTACAGTCCTGGGATGACAGGCATGAACCACCATGTCTGCCTCAGATGCTTTCTTAGACGGAAATAATAGCTCACCATTTATCTGCTTGAAACCCCCCAATGTCTTCCATTCAAACCAAACCCAACGGAATCTTCTATCCCTGTGCCCTAGGCCGACTGAGCTTCAGCGACACCAGCCTTCTTCCTGTCTCAAATACCCCAAGCTGTCTGCCGCCTCAGACCTCTGCACGTACCACACCTTCTCCCACATCTTCACATGGCCACCTTGTTTTCAATATTCAAGTCTGAAGTTACAAAAGAAATGCCTTGGCTGGGCACGGTGGCTCAGGCCTGTAATTACAGCACTTTGGGAGGCTGAGGCGGGTGAATTGCCTGAGGTCAGGAGTTCAAGACCAGTCTGGCCAACATGGTGAAACCCCATCTTTGCTAAAAATACAAAAAAAAAAAAAAATAGCCAGCTGTGGTGGCATGTGCCTGTAGTCCCAGCTACTCAAGAGGCTAGGACAGTGGAATTGCTTGAACCAGGGAGGTGGAGGTTGCGGTGAGCCGAGATCATGCCACTGCACTCTAGCCTGGGTGACAGAGTGAGGCTCTGTCTCAAAAAAAAAAAAAGAAATGCCTTGTTGACCAAAGTGACTAAAACAATGAATCCCTCTCCACCATCACTTTCTGTCTCATTTCTCCATTTCGTCTTCTTTACTGCACTACCCACCTTCTGAAGCTACTGCTCTGCCTCTTTGCCTCCTTACCAGCAGTCTGCCCCAACATCGCACATCAGTGGAAGTGCAGGATCCCTTTGCCCTGTTCCCATCCTGTCCTCCAGTGTCGGGAGCAGGGCCTGCTGCTAGGTGAGTTGATTGAGTCGGTGGCCTGGGAGGCAGAGATAGTGCCAACTGGAAAGATCCCAGGTACACAGAGGGAAGGAGTAAGGAGGAGGGGAAGGGAAGGAGACAGGAAGATGGAGACGTGGAGCTGGTTACAAGGAAGAGCCACCTATGGTGGAGCAGGCCCAGAAGACAGAAAACTGCACCTTGGCACCAGAGGATGAGATCCACTGAGCCCACGTCTGATACCCTTCTGCCAAGGCCCTGCCACCCATGTTTACAGAGCTAGGGGCTCTCAGCTCTACTGCTGTGGAGTACGGTCTTGCAGCCCTGGAAGGCAAGTGGTTGGATGCACCTATGATCACTAATTCTTTTACTTATTTATTATTTCTTTTTTGAGATGGGGTCTCTGTCACCCAGGCTGGAGTGCAATGGAGCAATCACAGCTCACTGCAACCTCCACCTCCTGGGTTCAAGCAATTCTCGTGCCTCAGCCTCTCAAGTAGCTATAAGTACATAATGTGCCACCACATCCAGCTCATTTTTGTATTTTTAGCAGAGACAGGGTTTCACCATGTTGGCCAGGCTGGTCTCAAATTCCTGATCTCGTGATCGGCCCACCTCGGCCTCCCAAAGTGCTGGGATTACAGGCTTGAGCCACTGTGCCCGGCCCTATGACCACTAATTCTTAATTCTGCCTCCAGTCCAGGTGAGGGGCTGCTAACAAGCTCAATGAAGTCAGCAGAAAGCAAGCTGCGAAGAGCTGAGTTGCAGCTGGGCCTCGTGATCTCGCCCTGCCTGAGGCTCTGGGGGCGTTGGAAGCAAGCCTCAGTCTCTGCTCTCTTTCATGTTTCCCTGGACCCCTGAGACCTGCCAGGAGCTTGGAGAATCGATAACAATGGCTATTTGGGCATTTGCGATGCAAGACAAGTGTGAAGGCTGCTAGAACTTGCCTCTTGCAGGAGGAAAAGGTAGGCCAAAAAGTCTAGCTGTGAAATCACCTGACAGGTATTTTTCCTGAATATTTTCATAACTTCTTCCTATCAGTTCAGGAGTGGAGGCTTTTTGCCAGCTGGATGTATGTCTTCTGCTTTCAGAATAAAAACCCTTTCCCAGTAATCTTCAAAAGTATTACATTCCCGACTGGATAAAGGAGGGGATGGGGCCCTTCCCTAAAGAGACCCCTAAGGTCAGGTCTGTGTCACCCTGGCTGTCTCTGCAGTAACTGCAGCTCTGACATTTGACCAGTAATAACCTATTCCACCCTGCCAGTGCCCACATTTGGGTATTTGTTTTGGTGAAGGGGGCCCCAGAAGGGAAGGAGAAGAGAGACAGATACAGGCAGCAGAAACAACACTGCTAGAGTGATGCTTGAAATTCACCCTGCCCCCACCCAGGCAACTTTTCTGGGTGCTGTTTTCTCCTTGGGTTTCCACACACCCTGCCCCACCGCTGTGGCACTATGATCACACACACACACACACACACACTGTCTCTCTTTCTCTCTCTCTCTCTCTCTTTCTCTCTCTCTCTCTCTGCTTGCAAGTCAGCACACCCTGAATGTGCTTATCTTCAAAGCCATCTCAGACTTGTTTTTGCACCCTCAGAAGATAGATGGTTGTGGCAGGTGTAAAATGACATCAGCAGCACAGTCATTCAGGGAGGCTCCCGGCCAACTTTCTGTCTGCTTAAAATATCGGGGCTTGGCCTGAACACAGGATTTTGGAGCTAAGTCTGTTGTAAAGCCCACCTGGGTAAACTCACCAAGATTCTCCCTGTTCATCTCTTCTGCACGTCAACCAGGGGTTTAATTTACCTGCATTTCTTCTCCTGGGAACCTCAGAACTCTGGGTTCCTTTGAATTGTCTGTGAAATCCTGCAGCAACAAGTTAGCTGAACCTTGAAAGAAGCAGACAAAAACTCTAACCTTGTATGGTCTTAAGCGAGGGAAATGACTTGCAGAACACTGAGCAGTGACTGCCCATATAAAAATTATTTTGATGGCAGGGACTCAAACAAACTGTGCAGTCAACCACATGGTTTACAAAGGAAAGATCTGCTAATTGAACAGCATTGCTCAGCGCATGGCCGACAGCCAGAGCTTAAATTTAGCTAGATGCTCAATCCTCAGTCTACACCAGTACCCAGCTGCAGAGTGGAGGATTCTTTCCATCCCAGTGGGAAGATGAGGGGAAGAAGAGATGAATGTTGGATGAAAGGTAGTCCGCTGTGCTGAGTGAGGGTCTGAACGGTGAAATCAAACCTCCATCTTCCCTTATTCAACTAGAAAGTCTATGCTGCATCTCAGAAGGGCTCTCCTTCCCTGGATTCCTAGCATTTATTGATTCAAGAGCCATTGGCAAATGGTTTATTCACATTTATAGTTTGTACGGATTTCTCCTTGCTCATAGGGGAACTTGGCGTGAACATTTCCTGGTTCATTCATCGAACCTGTTCATCTGTCTTTCCAAAGGGCAGGAGATTGAAGTTGCAGACATGAGGTGGCCTGTCTGTGCCACACATTGATGGTGTGGGTGTTCTCAGAGGATACTAGCCAGGGGTTCCCCCTCCTCCTTCTCTGCTGAGAATTTTTCTGGAAGTTGCGTTCTCCTCTAAGAGGGTGACATTCCCAGAGAAAGGGGCATGGTCTTTCAGGGCTGACACCCACATTTTGATCCTTGTCTGTGAGTCTCACTGCTCCTTGGCCTCCGTGCCCTGTGAGCTTGCACTCCCGTGTCTCTCTTTGACTTACTCATGCCTTGGTTTACATCTCACTGCATCTGTCAGTTCTCAGACTCACAACTCTGTTAGCAAAATACCAAGAATAAAATAATTTCCACGTTTGGAATGCAAGAGGCTTTATAAGGGGACCATGGAACCTCATCCCTTCCAGAGCTTTGGGATGAAATGGAGCCAGCCACCATGTAGGAGGCTTTAGAGTCGGGGTGTAGACATAGGCATCACCTTTCAGGTCCAGGCTGATGCATATAAAGAGACACATACTTCGTGTTTTAAAATTTAATCAACAGGCGTAGTAGAAGGAAGCAAGGCTCTTGGAAGGAACAGCTGCTCTCAAGTCTAGGGAAGGAAACACAAGAAGAGCTAGGACACCTTGTTGGGCCATGAAGCAAGGAAGCCATTGGAGACTGATGGGTCATGTGAAACCGACACAGACACCAACATCAAAGGACCCCGACAGGTCAAAGATGGAAGACTGTGAGTGTGAAAAGGATTGTGAGTGCAATTGATTGAAACACACTGATTACATAAAAAACATTAGCTCATCATTGTATTAGTCTGTTCTCACATTGCTATCAGGAAATACCCGAGACTGGGCAATTCATAAAGGAAAGAGGTTTAATTGACTCACAGTTCCGCATGGCTGGGGAGGCCTCAGGAAACTTACAATCTTAGTGGAAGGTGAAGGGGAAGCAGAAGCAAGGGGCCTTCTTCACAAGGCGGCAGAAAGGAGGAGTGCCGAGCAAAGAGGGCAAAGTCCATTATAAAACCACCAGATCTCGTGAGCACTCACTATCATGAGAAGAACATGGGAAAAACTGCCCCTATGATCCAGTTACCTTCACCTGGTCTCTCCCTTGACACATGGAAATTACAATTATAATTCCAGGATTATAACTCAAGAGGAGATTTGGGTGGGGACAGAAAGTCTAGCCATATCAATCATCATCATTATCATCATCATTTGAGAGATGGTCTTTATCCCCTACCCCAAAAAAAAGCAAAAAATACAAATAAGAAACCTCTTTGGACACTACTTCAATTAACTAGGGCACCGAATCCTACTCTGAAAATGAGCAGTTAAGAGGAAAGAATGAAGCATCTCCCTGGCCTTTCCTGTATGAACAGTATTTGAGAGTATCCAAATCGCCCTCACCGATGCGGACACATTCACTGTATGGGAGGAATCTAACCAAATGAATGTGAAAGGGTAATGAATTTCTAGAAACAATCTCTTATAACCTCTTATAAAATGATTGATTCGAGCCACGTCATCAATGACAGACAGGTGAGGAATTTTACAACAGGACTCAGGCTGTCACTACCTACCCCCAAAGCTTGATTGAGCTTCACGCTTCGTGGGTGATGGGACGCCGTGCATGTGTTCAGAGAATGGGATAGGAAGGATTCAGCACCACCTGTGAAATCTCTGCTAAAAAAGTTGAATCTAAACTAAATCAAGCACCTAGAGCTAACTTCTTGTGGACAGGAAAGACAGAGAGAAAGGAGAATGTAAATGACACAGCAAGGAAGGAAACAGAGCAGTTCGGAATGTGGTACGTTCTCTAGGGCAAGTGACCCAATTTCTGCCATCAGTCAATGGCATGGGGGAGATACGGGGCTTTTCTACTTTGAATGAGAATTAAGAGACAACAACAACCAAAAGCAATCTGTAGACCTTATTTGGATCCTACTTAGAACAAACCAACTTCAAAAAATTTTTAACACAATTAGCAAATGTTATAACAGACTGGGTATCAAAGGACAGCCAGCCCCACACATATATATATTTTAGAGCGTCACACAGTTAGTAAATGGCACAACTGGGATTTATACTGAGGCAGTCTGGCTTCAGAGTCTGAGCTCTGACCTCCACTTCATTGTCTCGCCTCCTGGCTGAAAAATGGAAAGAATAATCGTACCAGAGAGGGCTGCTGTGAGAATTAAATTATTATTAGTCCTTCAGAGTAGGGTGATCATTTTCTGACCGGTGAGCTGGTATAGAGAGTACATTTTGCAAAGTAAGTTCCAGACACGATCCTCAAGCTGAAACAAGCATTTCCATTTATTTTAATAAATTCAAAGTGAAGTTCTACATACAAAGAGTGCCCTAATAATGCATTCCAGTGGAAAGAAGCCCTCTTAACATGGTTACATTTAATGGAACACAAGAAGGGTCACTCTGACCTCATTTCCATAGCTGACTCCCAAATGAAATCTGTAGGCTCACAGCAACACTTACAGATTCATCTGGTAGCATCTGGAATAGGTTTATGCACTCTAACATGTGTGCACCCCGTTCCAAGTGCCCTTCGCCCTACTTTAGCAGTGTCAATATTAGCCAACATGGCTTTGCTGGCTGTTTGTTCACTAAGGCGTGTTGATCTGCCATGCTCAGTCTCAACTCAGTAGGCTCCATGTGGGGGAGAAGAAATCTAGGGGAACCAATTCGCTGCAATCAGCAATGTTCTCCTAACAATGCCAGGAGTATGGGAGCTGTCAGAGGAGGTGCTGTAAGTTCCAGCCATCTTGTTTTATGGGAATCGACGCTGCCCAAATAAATGTTATACTCACTCACTCAAAAAAGATAACGAGAAATTATTATGTGTGATAACAGCATTATGGTATGTAAGAAAATATCCATGGTTTTAGAGATGGGTAAAGAAGAATGCAGCGGTGAAATGATATCAAGCCTCCATAAAAAGGGATTTCACTGTACTATCATCTCTGCTTTTCCTTATGTTTGACATTCTCATGATATAAAAAAATTTAAAGCTGCTCACAGTGCCTCACACCTGTAACCCAGCACTTTGGGAGGCTGAGGTGGGAGGATTGCTTGAGCACAAAAATTCAAGAACAGCCTGGGCAACCGAAAGACCCTGCCTGTCTCTACTAAAAATAACTTTAAAACTAAGCAGGCTTGGTGGTGGCCACCTGTTCTAGCTCCTTGGGAGGCTGAGACAGGAGGATTGCTTGAGCTCAGGAGGTGGAGGCTACAGTGAGCTATGATCACACCACTGCATTCCAGTTTTGGGTGACAGAGCAAGACCCTCTCTCAAAAAAAAAAATTAAAAATTGAGAGGATTTAAGATGAATCTTAAAAGGTAAAAATTAGTGAGCCCTGGCTATTAGAGTGCCTAGCTTTCCATTTGCTTTAAATGTCACAGTAGAAATTGTTGATCAAGTCCTCAGCATCTCTTCTACGAATTCTAACGGTGAGAACCTCATTGAGGTAAAAATTACAGCAAAAAATTAGAAGTCAAGAATTTCACTAAATATACAGCGTATTGAACAGCATTACTGTATAGTCATCAGTAACCGTTAAACACTTCTTCCAAGGCCACGCAGATTCCAGGCAGGACAGAAAGTAGGGGTGCCCCTGAGAGGCCATTAGTAGGGGTGTGTCCCCCATCTGAAGGGGAGACTCACTTCTCACCCACAATACTGAGCCACAAAAATTGCCTGGGGAAATTCCAGAGAGAGGCTGATCTGTGTTTCTGGGCATGTGCTTCTCATTGTTACTATCCAATATCTGATTCCCATACTTCCGGGCAGCAGGTGAATTTCACATCCCCACTTCCCTGAAGTTTGACATGGCCATGTGACTTGTTCTGGCTGGTGTGCTATGAACAGAAGGGATGTGTTTCTCCACCTTCTTCCTCTCTGCAACTGTGGCTGGAGAATATAACCTGTGCCCACCCAGCAATGTGTGCTCAACATGGTTTATGAAGAAGAAACCTCTCTATCTCTCTCTCTTCTCCTTTTTCTCTCTCTTCTCTCTAGCTCTATCTCTTCTCCTTTCTCTCTATCTCTTGTCTTTTCTTGCTCTCTCTTTTCTATCTCTTCTCCTTTCTCTCACTCTTCCTCTCTCCCTCTCTTCCTTTGTCTTTCACTCTCTCTATAACTCTCCTCCTCCTCCTCTTCTCTCTCTCTCTCTCTCTCTCTCTCTCTGTGTGTGTGTGTGTGTGTGTGTGTGTGTGTCTCACATAAGCCACTGAGATTTAGAGGGTTTTGTAAGTGAAGCATAGCCTACCTAATAGTTTCTACTATAGGGTACAAATGCAGTAAGCACTGTGTGTGTGTGTGCTCACGCTTTCCTTTTCATACCTTATATTTCACTCTGCATTTTGTATATTTCTATGTAGTACTAATTAATGAGGGTTTGCTGCAGCTTTACACACATTATCTGCTTCCAGTCTCATCATAAGTCGTGTAAAGTTCTAGTTTTGTCATCTCCATTTCATATTTGAGACAAACAGAGGCTCAGAGAGGTTAAGTAGCTGCCCAAGATCACACAGCTGGTGTGAGGCAGAGCCAGGACCAGAACCCAAGTCGTTGGATTCTGGTGAACAGCTTTGAACTATTAAACAAGGCTGTCTTGGTACTGCAGCAGTGTCCCACCTTTAACGTTTCAGCGGTTCTATTCCCTCTTACATTGATTTACTAAACATTATTTAAAAATTTGTTTCAGAGGGCAATTCAATAAAACAGAAATTTCAAGGGTGAGTCTGTGAGGTTTACAAATTAGAGTCCTGATTCAGGGTATGGGTCATTGCTTCTCTGTAGCATTAATAACAATATTGATGTTTTGGAGTTTTTTTCCCCAGAACCAAAAACCCTTCACAAATTGCTCTGTTTATTAGAGCAAAACTTGCCTTCTGAATCACTTCTAATTGGCTAAACAATTACAAGGAAGCATCTGAGAGCTTCCCAGAATGTTTGTTTGAGGCTGAACCCATAGGCCCCTCTCTTCCAAGGAAGTTGGCTCCGTGGGGAAGGGACTGGCCTCGTCTCAACCCCCTGACTCAGGGGATCCTTCCTTCTTGCTCCTTTCTTGCAGCCACAGCTCCTGAGTGCACTGCGGTCAGGCCCTCTTCAAGGGATTCACATGAGTTCATCCTGGCAGGAGGCAGGTACTATCAGTCCTAATTTCTCAGATGGGGGAACTGAGGCATGGAACAGTTAAGGAACTTTCCCACGGCTGCAGAGCTCATGGGCAGCAAGGCCAGGGGTTGACTGAACAGTCTGGCTCAGGATTCAGGGCTCCCTACCCTGCCTCACCCCTGTCCCCTGCTCCTGTTTCCAGGGACCTGCTGGAGGCCTCCTGGGATAAGGCGACACCGTACCTCCCTCCATGACCCCCATCATCATGGAGGGAGGTGCGATGTCGCCTTATGGTGTTTCTCACGGGGCTTCCTCCCCTGAAGCTGAATATGGGGTTCCTGTGAGGTTTCCCCAGCATGAGTACCTTGGAGAAGATACGGCCCACAAAGAATGTGGACAATAAACTGACGTCCCTGCAGAATGCATCCAGCAAGCTTCTTCCCTTCCTGGACTTTTTGGAGAGTCCCAAACATTTCTTTGGTCCTTATGCTTAATTTGGGGTCAAAATTGAGAAAGACTAGGGTAAAAACGGCTTTCTCTGATTATCATGGTTAGGCAATGCCTAAGGCAATTGACAGTAGGGAGATTTTTTTATCCTGCCCCTCAAATCTTGGCATACTGTAGAACTCTGATGAAATTTAATATCAAGGGCAGTCTTGAAGCAGAAAATTCGGTTATTAAAGGGCAGCCTTGGGGTGGTGTGGTGGACACTGTGACATGCCTTCTAGATCCCCCTTCGTGGGCAGACTTGTTGACCCCCCGCTGGGCATGCTGGTGGCTGGACATCAGCTGTCAGCACCCCCCCGCCACACACACACACACACTCAGGACTCATCTTAGCTGCAGAGCAGCTTTACCCCCACACCACAGGGGGATACAGGCGTGACCAGCTTGGTCCAACTCTGGAGAACATTCTAGCTCCAGGGCCATCATCAGATTTCATCGCAGCTTGACTTCTCCCTCTGCACTCTCCGGCCTCCTCTCTCCCTGCCATGGGAATTGATCTCAAGCACATGCATCAGACACATGCTACACACTAAACTCTGCTTCAGAGGCTGCCACTCTGAGAGCATGAGGAATTGGGGGGCCCCAACAGCAATAGGCAGTGTGTTAGTCTATTTTCATGCTGCTGATAAAAACATACCCGAGAGTGGGTAATTTATAAAGAAAAAGAGGTTTAATGGACTCAGAGTTCCACGTGGCTGGGGAGGTCTCATAGTCATGGCAGAAGGCAAAAGGCCCGTCTTACATGGTGGCAGGCAAGGGAGAAAATCAGAGCCAAGCAAAAGCGGAAACTCTTATAAAAACATCAGATCTCAAGAGACTTATTCACTACCACGAGAATAGTCTGGGGGAAACCTTCCTCCTCCCCTATATTCAATTATCTTCCACTGGGTCCCTCCTGCAACACATGGGAATTATGGGAGCTACAATTCCAGATGCAATTTGAGTGGGGACGCTGCCAAACTGTATCAGGCGGGATGTGTGAAGTAGGTAGCAGCCAATGCTACCACAGGTGGGTGTGTGGTTTATTCTCTCTGCAGGGATACTCTCTGAGAGGGAGGATGGGGACTAAATCCAGCCTGTTCTCCACTAACCATGTGCTGAACCCTGTGTGGGGGCCGCACCTGCCAGGAGAAAGCCTTCTGCAATTGTATCGTGATACTTACGAACTCACACTGTCCTGCCAGCAGCCCTCCCATCTTTGCTTTGGGGAAAGTAGTGAGAAGCTTAAGAGAAGTGAATTTTCTCAGATTCCCTGTGGCCCTTCTGATTCCAGCCCCTGCAGCCCAGGGAAGTGCAGCTGTAGCCTAGTTGTTTTTGCTTCACTGGGTACCCTGGGACCTAGGGCAACGAGCCAACATCTTATGCCCGCTGAGTCACGGAATCAAAACAGGATTCCCTGTTTTCAGAACTTACTATTGGTGGCAATGAGGACATTTAAGGAAGACAAACATTAAGCGTCACAGTGTATATCCTCAAAAACTGTCACTTCTTCCATTTTTCTTTGAATCCAGAGTATTTCCTCACTTTTCTGTACCCGTAGAGTAATTCTAGGCACCAACCAGAGACTTTGAAACCCTCAGTTTCAGTCATCATCAGTGAGGACAGAGGAGGTCTGAAACCCAGACCATTGCCTGAGCTGCAATCACGAAGTTCTTTATATAATTGCATATGTGGCACTGACTTCAGTTTCTGTCATTCAGAGCTTCTTCCATGAGACACAAACCACAGGTTACAGATAAGCAAAAAGAAATGCATTTCCTTTGCCAACAACAACTGCCTATGCCCACCTAATAATCACTTCTAGTCCAAGATTACCTTCTGGTAACTCTCCAGACAGACCCCAGGAAGCAGTTGGCTAGAGAGAAACCCTTCAAATTGAACCTGGGTTTCAGTGCATCCAGATGACTCAGGTAAATACACAAGCTCTGAGGCATCTCCCTGACCCGAACAAAAGTCTCCTCAGTCATTCTGCTTGCTTTCCACTCATTTCCTGCCCCTTCCCTTCCTCTGCTTCCTCTTTTTCTACTAATTTTTTCATCTTCTTTCCCCATTCTGACAGAGAAAGACTGATTAAAGCTTTGTTTCCTTATTTATACACAGTCGTGTTCTAGAAAGGCTTCTTAAAAGAGTGCCTAAAACTCAACTAGATTGCATAAGGGTAAAGTGGGTCAAAAGAAAAAGGAAAAACACAGGCTATAAAAATGCATGGCCCAGGAATAAGACAAAGAATGACGAATACAAGCCAAGCCAAGCTCTTATGCTCCACGTTTCCGTGAGCTGAGGCACATTACAGCTGTGGATGCGTACCTCTGTGATTGGTGCCCCTCCCTCCACCAACCATGTCATTGTCCAACGCCATGGCTGTAAATATCATTTGCACTGATGACTCTTACGGCCAAGACTGTACCCATTATCTAGAAATCTAGTGACAGGTGTTATTAAGGGCTGCAAGGCACCCTATGAAAAGGCTGCACTTGCCACATTCCCTTGCATTCCTGTAATTAAGTTCTGAACAATGACATGTCAGGCAGGATGTAAAGAAGGCTCCTCACTCACACCTGTAAGCGGACACTTTGGAAAGCCAAGGCAGGCAAATCACTTGAGCTCAGAGTTCTATTTTCCATGGGGTCACCCTATAGGACAGTTGAGATGGATCATCTAGTGACACAAGCAAAGACTTCCCACGCAGGGAGCTGTTCACCTCCCATCAGGCCAGGGCCTTCCAGAGAGTCCTTAAAATCACACTTTACACTCCTGGTACGCGAGGTTTCTAATTTCTGCCTTATCTTACCTGGAGCAGGTATCTTCTTGCCTTTTCTGCCCATTTGTTCATAATTCATTTCTAATCCTTTTCAACACTTCCATTGTAGCAAGAGATTTAAACCTGGAAAGCTATTCAGGTCCAGCACGAGCATTCTTTATCTACCTTTCATCTATTTCCAAATTTCATCCTTCCCAACCAACTTTATGCTATATGTATTTGGTCAGTCTTCTATGATTTATAAGGCTTAGAGAAACCATCTTTTTCTTTTTTTAATCAATGGGTGATTTGTCCTTTTTTAAAAAAGGACAAATGATTTAGAAAAAAATGATTTAAAGTAGTGTTCTAAAAAGTCCCTATAAGATTTTGTTTTGTTTTGTTTTGTTTTGCTTTGTTTTTTGAGAAAAAGTCTCACTCTGTCACCCAGGCTGGAGCGATCTCCACTCACTGCATCCTCCACCTCCCAGGTTCAAGCACTTCTCCTGCCTCAGCCTCTTGAGTAGCTGGGATTGCAGGCACACGCCACCATGCCTGGCTAATTTTTTTCTTTTTTCTTTTCTTTCTTTTTTTTTTTTTTTAGTAGAAACAGAGTTTCACTGTGTTGGCCAGGCTGGTCTTGAGCTCCCGACCTCAGGCGATCAGCCCGCCACAGCCTCCCAAAGTGCTGGGATTACAAGCGTGAGCCACTGTATCCAGCCAAGGGTTATTTATTTATTTATTTTTTAGCTCAGGTGCTCTTCCATTCCTGGCTTCACTTCTGTACCTCTTCCTCTCCATTTCCTGCCAACAATGCACATGGTATAAGGTAGATTTATTATCTAGGATCTTTTTTGACAAAGAATCTCCGTAGTGTAGGAGTTTTCCTAAACCAGTGATTTCCTTCAAAGTCACAGTAAACAAGCGGAGATATTCTGCAAGGTCACAGCACTGTGAGCAGGCCCCTAGACTGGGCACTGGGAATCCTGGACAGGACTCCCACTCTGCCTGCATCTGGCATCTCCTCTGCAAGACCCCTGAGGGGCCTCGGTTTCCTCATCTAGAAAGGTAGGGCCAGACCACCAACCCCTGTCAAGACAAAATGGCCATGGATTTTAAACACTTTTCCAGATGGCCTCTATCTGCCAGTAATATTCATGACTATTCTTTCACAAAATATGTCTCTTTCCAGAAACACATACAGAAACAATTATGAAAATATTTAAAACACACATTGGATTTGCTCATCTCTTCTCCTCCAGGACTGTATATTTTGAAGTAAATGAGAAATAAATAAAGGGGCCGCAGAGTCATTTCCACCTAAAAGCCACAGCAGCAACAGACTCCAACCAAATGTTGAGACCATCTTCAGGGACTGAGGTGTTTCTAAGGAGTACTGGATTAAGATGGGGTCCTATAAGAAAATCTTACTCTGAAGTCTCCTTTTAAATGACATAAGTAGAAAATAAGAGTTACTTTAAAAAAATTTAAGTCCTGAAGGAAAAGAAAATAAGGAATCTATTATTGTGTAAACATTTCCTCTGTGGTTTTGCTTAACTTTCCAAGATTTGTGTCTGTAGATTGTGAAAAGTTTTTTCATGGCCAGAAATCTCAAAACCTTGCATTCTGTAGAACTATTTGAGAGTAACTGAACAAAGAGATAGTAAAGAAAGTATATTTGTCTTTGTAGATTGTTGGAAGCATTTTCTTGGCTTTTTTTTTTTTTTTTTTTTTTGGAGATGAAGTCTTACTCTGTTGCCCAAGCTGGTCTCGAACTACCACACTTGGCTATCTTTTTTGGCATTTAGTGGAAAAACCAGTCAACGGCACGAATGCATCAGTTATTTTGGTTTAATGTAAACAGTACAACCACAAGAGGAAAATAAAATTTGGAGACAGATTTCTCATTGCACAAAACATCAGTTAATGCTACATTCATAAGTCTCTTCTCCTAACCCAAAAGACAGTATTCCTTGCTCAACATTTTAGTTACTTTGTTTCTGAAACACTGTCCTCGTTTTTTACTGTCCACCATTTCAAGCTCATTGGTTACCTCTCTGGATAGTATCTCTTAAATTGGGTGTTTCTCCTGATAACTGGATCCAAATTTCCTTTTTACTTATTTTATGTCAAAGCCTTTCCAGAAAGTACTTGTTTATTTACTCAACCATCTAACAAATATTTACTTAGCATCAGCAATACTCCTGGCTCTAGGACATGTACCATAGAGGATTTATGTTTGCCTTCCAAGGATTTATGATCTAAAATTTGTCTTGGGAAGGCATGTAAATCCAAGACTGCATAGTAATATAATTCAATTCAGCAAATATTCATGGAAAGCCCACTATGCTCAAGACCCTGGAAAGGCAAAAATATGTAAGATCCAGTGCAACTCCAAGTCCAGTGAGGAAACAGGTAGGACACAGACAGGCCGTACTAGTACTATGAGCTCAGATATGTCACAGAGAAGTGGTCAAATATGGAGAGAATGTGGGGAAACATTGGAAGAAGTGCTTCCTCTACCTGGAAGACTCAGAAAAGTCTGCCTAGAAGGGTGTCTGGCTCCGTTCCTGCTGCTATAGCAAAATACTACCAACTGGATAATTCATAAATAATGGAAATGTATTTCTCACAGTTCTGAAAGCTGAGAATTCCAACATGAAGGCACTGACAGATTTGGTGTCTGGTAAGGGCTCATTCTCTGTTTCCAAGATGGCACCTTGTTGCCATGTCCCCCAGAGGGGACAAATGCTATGTCTTCACACACTGAAAGGGACAGAAGGCAAAAGGGCAAAAAGGGGATAAACTCTCTCCCACAAGCCTTGGCATAAGGGCACTAATCCCTCCCATGAGGGCAGAGCTCTCATGGTTTAACCACCTCCAAGGGCCCTACCGCTAATACTATCACCTTGGGAGTTAATTTTCAACATGCAAGTTTTGGAGGGACACATGCATTCAAACTATAGCAAAGACCTATGCAAGACCCAAAGACTAAGCAGGAATTCACCAGATGGACATGGAGGTGAGTTGGTTACTAGGCAAGAAAAACAGGACAGGGAGGAAGTGTGATCCACTCAGAGGATGCTCCTTACCAAGGGTTGGCTTTCATCTTATACTCGAGGTGACATGGAGCCCCTGAAGAGGTGAAGCAGAGATGCAATACAAGACGACAAAAAGAGATATCACAAAGTAGTATATAAGAAGGAACAGAGTTGATTTCAATTGCTTGATGGAGTGAAAATTACAGCCGCACAGCTGAATAGCAGCCTGGTCTGACTCAAGTTACCCAAGCATTTTGTGTCTTGGTGTCTTCATCTGTAAAACTGAAGACAAAAGTTGTAGAGAGGATAAATGACTTAGTACCTGTAAGATGCCTAGAAAGGGGCTCATCACATAGTAATTGTTCATCAAGTGTTACCTGTGGTTATTAGTAGTAATATCATCATCATAACCATCATTATTATCACCATTTTAATAGTTATATCACTTCAGCATGGCATTGCTAAGCAAGTGGGATTGGGTTTGGAGCTCCCACCACAGAAGAAAAGCCTGTCTCTTCCATCTGGGCTTTCAGTGCAAAAGTCAAAGCCAAGGCTGCTCTAGAGCCTTGACTTCCTGCAGCATCAATTGGGTTTCATGATGTTTGGAAGAACCTCAGTGTCTTCCATTTCACAGCAGTGGGACGTGCTCCTTGAGCAGAGTTCTGGGAGAAACAGCATCTTCCTTTTGTTGGGCTGGGTCATCACCATGACCAGTGTCATGGAATTGAATTCAAGAAGAATCCTAGATTGTTGGGTACAACTCCCTCATTTTACAGGTGGAGAAACTGAGTCACAGAGTCCTCAAATGACTTTTCTGTGGCCACACCACCAGTTTATCTAAAAACTCAACTCTCAGTGGTCCCGATGTCCAAGTCAGTTTCCTTCAGGACATTCCATGCCAACCAGATCACAGAGATTTCTTAGTCTCCGTTAGTGTTCATTACTTCCTTCTGAAATATCTTCTACTTGGCCTAACAAGTGAATATTCTTTGTATGACTGAGAATTAGCAAAAGACTTTATTCCCAGACCAAAGTCCTCCTAAGATACCTGTCTCTTTTAAGGAAAGGAAAAACAGATTATTCTTTGCCCAGAGTCTTTAAATCAGAAAAATCTCTCGCAAATCTTTTCAGTAACTCCTATGGAAAGACATTCCCTACCATTCCCTACCTGCTGCCTTGCCCAGCATTAATCTCTTCACTTTTCTTCTCTCCTTCTATCCCCAACTACGTTTCCCCTCTATTGCTCCCTGACTTCTCACAGAGAGTTGTCCCTTGAGAATTCATCAAACAGCATCACCAAAATACCCCTCTCCACTAGGAGAATACAGGGGAGGAAAAGGATGGATTTGCAGTCTTGAACAACCCCTGGTTTTCATACATATCAACAATGACGCTGGCTTTTTCTTTCTCCTCCAGAAAGACTTTTGACTATAACACTGCAATATATTACCGGCAGGCCAAGCCCCAATTTTATTGTTGAGTGAGCTGGGTTCTGTTTGTACTGGAGTGCATTCCATTCTCAATTTAGTTTGGGACAAACCAGAAAGGGAATGCACCTCGAACATAATAAAATGCCACTCAAAGGAGAAAAGGGTTTTCGTTCCAGGCCCCTGGCCAGATTAAACTCACTCTTCTGCTACCACCACCTCCAGATGAATGCCCCGCCCCCCCCACTGTTTGTTATCTTCTGCTTTAAAATGGAAAAAATAGGCATATTTGGAAAGCCTGCTATAACTTCAGACTTGGTGCATTGGTGGTAACTTTTGAGTTCCCATGTTTGGTTGGGAGAAATTCAAGCCAGGATCATTACCAAGAGCAGAACCTTTTTTTTTTTGTAAGATGTAAGATAAGTGATTGAATGGTAGATAAACATTGTTATCACTAAACATATAAATCGATGTTTGTTGTCTTGGTGTTGGGCATTCCATGGTGTAGAGAACTTAAATAGCTGCACAGCTTTGTGTGGCTAATTCTGTCTGAGAGTGTGGACAGCCTTATTAGGGAAAGCTAGTGCACGGTTGTGGAAGGATAATTTCAGAGGAGAGCAGGTCTCTCTGTCTCTCTCTCTCTGTCTCTCTCTGTCTCTCTCTCTCTCTCTCCCCCCCCTCCCCATGCCAGAAGCACGGTGGTAAGTGAAAAGGATATTGTTCAGTGAACTGTTTCTAACAATCCAGTGTGAGAGCAGGGCTATCACCTATTTTATGGTTTCTGAACCAGGCCCTGGTTTGAAATAACTAACCAGGTTTCCTGACTCCCAGCTCTAGAGGAAGACCATGACTGTGAGAGTCACAGGCAGAGACCCAGGAGACCCTCGCTCACCTCCTCTTGAGGGAAGATTCCCTTGGCTCTCATAGGTGCTTTTTGAAATTGCTCTCAGGTCCACAGTTGCTGGAATTCCCTGGAAGCATAATTCCTCACCCTGTTTCTTGTGTAATGCACAGTAGGACCAGCATTAGTTGTCATGGAGCTTATCATTACGACTAAGAATGATCTTTACAGAAAATTTATTAAGTAATAATCCATCTTATTTAAGAAAATGCATTTTGAAATCAGAATCTTATTCCCTAGAATTTACCTTGATTACTTGGTGAGGTATTTTTCCATGTGAAGATATTTTGATAAGCCTAGCATTTCTAAAATTCCCAGGGGCTTCTTTACCTGCTCTCTTAGAATAAAAGGAATGAGGTTGATATTTTTCTTGTTTTACCAACATCATTAGCTTTTAGGAAGACTCAATATCTGCCTTTAGAGGTTCTAACATTGGGTTTGATCATTTCTGAAAGATCTTAAATAAATTGGAAGAACTGGCTGAGCCTGGTGGCTCGTGTTTGTAATCCCAACATTTTGGGAGGCTGAGGTGGGAGGATCACTTGAGGCCAGGGGTTTGAGATTAGCCTGGACGACATAGCAAGACTTTGTCTCTATAAAAATAAAAATAAAAAAAATTAGCCGGGCACAGTGACGTGCACCTGTAGTCCCAGATACTTAAGAGTCTGAGGCAAGAAGATCACTGAGCTCAGTAAGCTGAACCTGCAGTGAGCTATGAGCTATGATCTCACCACTGCACTCCAGCCTGGGCAACAGAGTGAGACCCCGTCTCAAAAAAACAAAAAAGGAAGAACTTTGCACATTTCTTGACTTAACGTGTTTCTCCTATCCCTGGGCCACTTTCAATATTTTACTCCATAATGTAACCAAATGTATACAATATATCTATAGCTATAGGTCAACATGTATATGTATAGAATATCCCAGAGAACCCAGAAGGACACCAACATCTGCTACAAGGTATACCAGCCATACAAAACATCTCAACCACAGTTTCAAATATCATGCTTTCTTGTCAAATCAGGTTCCAGCTTTTCCCCTCCAAAAATGTAATTTTAAACATGGAAGAAGGGTGAAGGATGTGTGAGATTTTCCTTTATTAGGGAGCTATAGAGGTAGTTAAACAGAAAACTGAACAAGTAAGGAGCAATGCGGGGTGAGCAGTCATGAAGACAAGAAGTATAAATTGACCAGTGAGACCTGATTGGACTACGAATAGTGCAGGCTGAGGGGAGGAAGAGTTTGTAGAAACAGAGCCAGATCCAGAAGGATGCAGCACAAAATCAGAGCTGGTCAAGCTGAAGTTGCGAAGAGCATAGCCATGGGCATCCTCTGGGTCCAGGTGGAATTCGGCTGGATTTCTGGCTGAGGCACCTGCTGACTTTTGTTTATTCTCTCCTGAGTTTTTGTCCCCAAACACACATACACATGCACATATGAAAGGTATATCTTCCAAAATAAAATATTTTGGGCTTAGGGGAAGAAGAGAAACTATTTTTATTTATTTACTTACTTATTTGTTTACTTAGACGGGTCTTGCTCTGTCACCCAGGCTGGAATGCAGTACTGCGATCATGGCTCACTGCAGCCTTGACCTCCCTGGCTCAATGGATCTTTCCACCTCAACCTCCTGAGTAGCTGGGACCACAAGCACGCACCACCACACTCGACTAAAGTTTTGTATTTTTTTGTAGAAACGAAATTTTGTATTTTTGCAGTGCTATGATTATGGCTCACTGCAGCCTCGACGTCTCAGGCTCAATGGATCTTCCCACCTCAGCCTCCTGAGTATCTGGGAATACAGGTGCACGCCATCACATCCAGTTAAATTTTTGTGACTTTTGTAGAGACAGGATTTCACCATGTTGCCCAGGCTGATCTGGAACTCCTGAGCTGAAGCAATCCACCTGCCTCAGCCTCCCAAAATTCTGGGATTACAGGTGTGAACCATTTCACCCCGCCAGAAAATTTTCTTTTCTTTCTCTTTCTTTTCCTTCCTTCCTTTGTCTTTCTTTTCGTTCCTTCCTTTCTCTTTCTTTTTCTTTCTTTCTTTCTTTCTTTTTCTTTCTTTCTTTCTTTCTTTCTTTCTTTCTTTCTTTCTTTCTTTCTTCTTTCTTTCTTTCTTCTTTCTTTCTCTCTCTCTCTCTCTTTCTTCTTTCTTTCTTTCTTTCCTTTTTTTTTTCTTTGAGAAAGGGTCTCACTCTATTGCCTAGGCTGGAGTGCAATGGCGCAATCTCGGCTCACTGCAACCTCCGCCTCCCAGGTTCAAGCAATTCTCCTGCCTCAACCTCCCGAGTAGCTGAGATTACAGGTGCCAGCCACCATACCCAGCTAATTTTTGTAATTTTGGTAGAGACAAGGTTTCAGCATTTTGGCTAGGTTGGTCTCAAATTTCTGGCCTCAGGTGATCTGCCTGCCTGGGCCACCCGAAGTGCTGGGATTACAGGCATGAGCCCCTGCTCCTGGCCTTTTATTTCTTATTGACTAAGCAATGAGGCCAACCAAACTAGAGTCAAGGGAAACACAAACCACAGGACCACTAAAGCATTGTGGATGACGATCTCACATGGAAGGGGCTGGTCATGCCTCGCTCCTTACAGCCAAAGGAGGAATCTGAAGTTTTATAACCTCGAGCACAGTTGTTATTAAAGAAGATCAAAGTCTCCTTTTACATGAGGGCAGTGACAACATGAGGAAGTGCCTGCTGGTACACATAAGCGCCTCTTTATAGGATTTTGAGAAGAACTCTGATGGTCTTTGGCTTGGACTCTATTGGTAGCTCAAGATGATATCAACAGACTTGCCCAGTTCCTCTGGAGGAAGCATGAGTTTGTTTAGTTCAGGTCAATAGACACTTTTTAAGTGGAGCACCTGTTAAGTGCCAGGCATGTACTAAGCCAGTGGTTCTTAAACCTGAATGTGCATTAGAATCACCTGGAAGTCCACACCCTACCTCGAGAATCCCTAATTTAGGAGGTATGGGTAAAGAACTTTCAGTAAGTTTTCACATGATGCTAAAGCTGTGATCTGGGGAACACACTTTGAGAACCACAGCTGGAAACATGGTAGCTGCTCCGTGGTCTAGTGGGCGGAACAGGCCTTTTTTTTTTTTTTTTAATACTTAAATTCTGGGGTACATGTGCAGATCGTGCAGGATTGTCACATAGGTATACACATGCCATGGTGGATTGCTGCCTCCATGCCCCTGTCACCTACATTACGTATTTCTCCTGATGTTAGCCCTCCCCCATCCCCCCACTCCCAGGGGGAGCAGACCTTTAAGCAGTTACTGCACTGCAGTGCAACACACAGCAAGCAAGCTTAAATTCTGGCACCATCGTGGCAAGAGGAAGAGGAATCAACTTTGCTTGAGTAAATCAAGGATAGTTTTATAGAGAAGAACAGGATTGAGTTGACTAGTGAAGAAGTAAGAGTTTGCCAGCCATTCTGAGAAGAAGAGCCTGGAGGAGGAGTGAAACGGATGGGCTTGGAACCTCAGAGGAGTTAATTTCAGTACAGCCAGAGTGAGAAACACACTTGGGCAAGTGACTGGGGAAGGAGTGTGGAGACCAGGTCATGGAAGGCCTTGTCTGTCATACCAAGGAGTCAGACTCTGTCCTGTGGGCTCTAGAAAGTCACTGTGAAGTTTTACTAGTGGTGGAGGTATCACTTATTTTGTGGTTTCTGAACCAGGCCCTGGTTTGAAATACCTAAATAGGTTTCCTGACTCTCAACTCTAAAGGAAAACTGTGCTTGTCAGAGTCCCAGGAGACCGTCACTCACCTCCTGTTGAGGTTGAGGCAAGATTTCCTTGGCTCTCTGAAATTGCTCCCATATCCACAATTCCTGGAATTCCCTGGGGGAATAGTTTATCACCCTGTTACTTAAAATGTCATGTGGAATTGAACATCTTTAATCATCATTGAGCTTATCAGCACTATGACTAAGAAAGATCTTTACAGAAAATGTATTAAATAATAATCCATCTTATTTAATGAAATGCATTTTGAAACCAGAACATTGAATTCTGAGCAATAACTTGGTTCAACATGCCTAAATGACTAGGGCAACTTTGTGGGGAAAGGGGCTAGAAATCTGTTTTGGAAAATCATGACTTAAACAAGCAGAGATACATCTATCTTCCCTATTGTTTCCCAAGTGCTCATCCCGACGTCTGGCCCATAATAAATATGTGTCAAATGAATCAATGAGTGAGTGAACCAATGAATGAATGAACAAATGAATGGGCTGCAGTCATTTTTCAACAAGCACAGTCGGAGAAACCACTGGATTGTGAATTAGGAGACCTGGATCCAATCAATAACTAGCTACATGATAGGGAGGAAGTCTCTCAATCTCTCCAAATCTCTGCTTCCTGAGTTTTAACCTGTGGGCTTGGATTAGGATTAGGATAACAGATCTCAACCATGCGTGTGTATTAGAGTCACTTGAGGAGCTTTTAAAATGTCACTGCTGAAGAACAAGTAAACATCCTTGTGGAAGCAGTGAGGCAAACTTAGGAGATGGAAAATTCTATAAACAAATGACCTGATTTCCTCCACAAATGAATGGGAAAATACAAGAGGGACTGTTATAGATTAAAAGAGCTTTAGAGGGCTCTCACCCAAACAAAACATGTGGATCCTGTTTGGATCTTGGTTCTAACTCAATCAGTCAAATAATCCAATTGTAAAAAGGCATTTTTTGAGCCAGTCAGGGACATTTGAACATGCAGTTGAGTTATCACATATTATTAAGAAATTATTCATTTTTAGGTGTGATAACAGCATTATATGCATGTATATACACACATGCACACACAGGCGTACTCCTTATCTGTTAGAGATGCATGCTGAAGTATTAGAGTCAAAATTATAATCATGTTTGGGATTTGCTTTAAAATCCTAAAACTCTAACAACCACCACCAAAAACTCTGGAGAAAGTAATCAAAATAATAGGATTGGAGAAATGTTGATAATGATTGTGGCTGAATGATGGGTGGCTACAAAGGGGTTCATCACACGTTTCTCTTTACTTCTGTGTATTTTTGAAATTTGATTTTTAAAATTATTTTAAAGATACTGACACTTGGGTACACAGCAGACTAAATAAATTAATATTTTTATTGAGGAAGAGAGAATAAAGCCCTTGGCGTCAGCATTCTTTGACCTTTCCCCCCACTTCTGGTGGTTCTAATATTGCAGCTAGGATTGAGAACAACTGGATTATTACAAGACACCTATGATTCTACCAGAATAATTAATCAATGATAAATATGGTATCCATATGTTTTATCTCAGGCACTTAAAAAGACTGCCTGAAGAAAGGGACAGATCCCTGGAGCTCAGATCTCAGCACCCCATGGGGTTTATTTTCCCCTTGATCTATCTATCTATTTATCTATCTATTTATATTTATATTAGATGGATATATATGTCCATATATATATTTTCCAAAATAGATATGTCCATCCAATATGCTTATATCCATCCAATATAAACATATATATATATGACGGATATATATATATATGATGGACATATATATGTTTGGAAAATATAACATATATATATATATATATATATATATATCCATCCAATATAAGTGTAAATAGATAGGCTATATTGGATGAATACATACATCTGTTTTGGAAAATATAACAAACATATATATGTTTATATATTAACATATATAATAGATACATGTTTAGAGACAGGATCTTGCTTTGTTGCCCAGTAGAGTGCAGTGGATATTCACAGGCATGATCATATCACACTACAGTTTCCAACTCCTGGGCTCCAGTGATCCTCCTGCCTCAGCCTCCCAGTAACTGGGACTATAGGAACATGGCATATTTTAGAAAATTAAACTTGCTATTTTGAGATAATTTTAGATTCACATGCAATTGTAAAAAATAATAGAGAGACCCCCTATACTCTCTACTCAGTTTCCCCTGATAACAACATCTTGCAAAACTATAGTAGAATATTATATGAAATAGTACAATGTCATAACTGGCATATTGACATTGATACAGATGAGATACTGTGCATTTTTGCCACCACATGAAAATTTCATGTTGTACTTTGATAGCCATGCCCACTTTCCTTCCACTGCCACCCTCACATTAGCCTCTGGTAACCACTAATTTGTTCTTTATCTCTATAATTTTATCCTTTTCAGGAACACTATATAAATAGAATCATAAACCATGAAACCTTTCAAGATTGGCTTTTTCACTCAACATAATCCCCTAGAAATTTATCCAGGTTTTTGCAAGTATCAAGAGCTCAGTACTTTTTGTTGCTGAATAATATTCCACAGTATGGATATACCACAGTTTCTTTCACCGTTTGCCTGTGGAAAAACAGAGCAATATCCAAAGTGAGTATAGCATTTCAAAATTTGTGGGACATAATTAAAGCACTCTTGAGAGGGAAATGTTTAGATCTAAATTTTATCTTAAAAAGAAGAAATGTCTCAAATCAGTAATCTAAGCTCTTATATTAAGAGCTTCTTGTTAAGGAAGGCATGTTGAAGACTCCAACTATAATTGTGGATTTATCTACCTTCAATTCACATCTATCCATTATATCACATATTTTATAGCACTGCTGTTTTGTGTGGATACATGAAGGATTGCTATGTCTTCTTTGTGGATTGACCCTTCTATTATCATTTTATTTGCTGTGAAGTCTTTTTTTACCTGAAGCTAATATAGTCGCTCCTGCTTTCTCTTGAATAATATTTGCATGACATATCTTTTTATACCTTTTAAAACCTGCCTATATCTTTATGATTGAAGTAAGTTTCTTATAGACGGCGTATAGTTAGTTCATGCTTTTTGATTCACTCTGCCAATTTCTGTCTTTTAACTGCTGTATTTAGACCATGAGCATTTAATATAATTATTGACATATTAAAGTTAAGTCTACCAGTTTATTTTTTGTTTTTTCTTTGTTCTCTGTTTTTCCTTTATCTATTTTCTTGTTTCTTTCTTCTTATGGGTTCTGTCAACATTTTTTAGAATTGCATTTTGATTTTGCCTGATGTATGGTGTTTTGGGTATATCTCTTTTGATAATTTTTAGTGGTTGCTCTAGGTATTATGTTCTATATATATTTATATCTATATAAAATGAATTTTCAGTCTACTGGTGTCATCATGTTACCTGTTTGAATGAAATGTAGAATCCTAACTTCCCTTTATGCCCTTTTTACCTTCTCTATTTGCAGTTGTCTAATTTTGTTTTGTTTTTCTCTAGAGACAGAGTCTTGCTCTGTCACTCAAGCTGGGATGCAGTGGCACAATCATAATTCACTGTAGCCTCGAACTCCTGGGCTCAAGTGATTGCTCACTTCAGCCTCCTAAGGAGCTAGGACTATAGGTATGCACCACCACCCCTAGCTTTTTTTTTTTTTTTTCCTAGAGACTGGAGTCTTCCTATGTTGCCCAGGTTGGTCTTGAACTCTTGGCCTCAAGAGATCGTCCTGCCTTTGCTTTCCAAAGCGCTAGGATTATAGGCATGAGCCACTGCACCTGGAACATATAATTGTCTTAAATATTTTCTCTGTCTACCAAATCAACCAATTAGAATTTTTGCTTCAACCATCAAACATAATTTAGAAAACTCAGGAGAAGAAAAATCTATATAATTACTCATATTTTTGCTTACCGTGATTTTTGTTCCTTTCCCTGCACTAATATTCTTTCTTTTATTATTGACTTCCTGTTTAGAGCATTTGCTCCAGCCATTCTTTTTGAGTTCCTCTGCTTGTAACAGATTCTCTTGACTTTCCTTCATCTAATTTGTCTTGATTTCCCCTTCATTCCTGAATATTTTTGTTGGATATAGGATTCTGATTTGACCATTATTTTCTTTCAGCATTTGAAAAATGTGCCATTTTCTTCTGGCTTCGATGGTTTCTTATGAGAAATCTCCTATCATTCAGTTATCTTCCCTATAGGTAAGCTGTTGTTTCTTTCTCATTGCTTTCAAGAGTTTTCCATTGCCTTCAATTTTCAGAAGTTTAATTAAGATGTGACCTGTTCATTCCTTTGAATGTTTCCTGTTTGGAGCTCATTCAGCATCTTAAATCTGTCACTTTATGTCTCTTGCCAAATATGGGACATTTTCAGTCATTATTTCTTCAAGCACATTTTCAGCCCTTCCCTCCTGATATGATGCAAATGCTAGATATTTTGTTATAGTCCCACAGGTCTCTGTGGCTCTGTTCACATTTTTCGGTGAATTTTTTTCTTTTGCTCAGATTGTATAGTTTCTATTGCTCTGTCTACAAATTCACCTATCCTTTCCTCTTTCTCCTCCATTCTGCCATTGAACTCATCCATTGAATTTTTTTTAATTTTGGTTATTGTATTTTTTCATGCAACATTTTTCATTTGGTTTTTTATTTTTTTGTATCTTCTATTTCTTTGCTGAGATTTTGTATTTCTTTGCTAGACTTTCTATTTGTTCACTTGCTTCATGTGTGTTTGTAACTGCCCATTGAAGCACTTTTAGGATGGCTGTTTATAGTCTTTGTCAGACCATCCTAACATTTCTCTCTTCTTGGTATTGCATCTATAGATTGTTGATTGTCTTTTTTTCTTTTCCTTTTTTTTTTTTTATTCAGCTTGCTATCTTCCTGGTTCTTGATATGACAAGTGATTTTCTGTTGAAACTTGGATTTTTGGGGGTACCATGTGATGAGTCTCTGAATCTTAATGCTCTATGTTAGACGACTTCCTCTGACATCCTGTGGTAGAAAAAGGAGAGGATGCTACCTCATTATTGACAGTTGGGAGAAGAGTCCAGACTTCCCACTCAGCTTCCATTGACACCCAAGGTGGGGGAAGTCCTCATTATTACCTGGTGAGTGGGGGAGTCCTGGATCCTCACTGGCCCTCCACTGATTCCTCCCTGGCCAGGAGGTGTAAGAGCCCCTCATTACTCCTTTCCATGTGACTGACCTCCACTGATACCACAGGGTGGTGGCTTTGTGATCTCTAGGCAGAAGAGACAGTACTGATTTTCCATTGGGCCTCCTCTGATGTCTTCTCAGTGGGGTATGGAAGGGGCACCTCATTGCTGTCAGGTGGGGATGGGGTGGAAATTCAGGACCCCCATTTGAACTTTGCTAGCATGGGCATGAGTGGCAGTAGAAACAGTCTTTTTTGAAGTGTTTGGAGCAAAAAGTAGTTATTGTCTAAAGGGCTTCCGCCTCTTTCTTGGTCCTTTGGCTAGTGAGAGTAAACTTTTGTTGGTTTCTTTATTAATATTTATTTGTTTTTATTATTTTAAATAGAGATGGGAATCTTGCTATGTTACCCAGGTTAGTCTTGAACTCCTGGCCTCAAGCGATCCTCCTACCTCAGTCTCCTAAAGTGTTGGGATTACAGGCATAAGTCATTGCACCCACCTAATTTTTTTAATTTTCTTATTTTCATCTGTGCCCTTTGGCATTTTCAGGTTGGCAGGTTCTTCAGCTCCAAGTCTGGGACACATGAGGTCAACAGAAAACCCAGAGAACTTATCACTGTGTTATTGCTTGGGTCCTGAAATCCCTAACCCGTCTATCTTCTATCTTCTATCACCTTTTAAGTGTTTCTTATATTTTGTTTATATGTAGTGTCCAGGATTTTTAGCTGGACTTGGAAGAATAGGGAAAGGTATGGCAACTTTAACTTCCTACCAGCACATAATATTTTTGATATAATATTTGACACATACCAAAGAATATATGTAAGTATGTATGTGTGTTATAAAGTAATAGCACTGACATTAAGCCTTTTTAAATGGCAAATATATAATAGACTTTTTCCTAACAAAAAGTGAAAACTACACTACTCAATCCCACACTACCACACTTGAGCTATCCATCTAAGTTAGGCCATCTAGGACTCTGAAGCAAATTTCCTTTGCCTCAAGAACCTGCCTCCGGGAGCAGTGGCTCACGCTGTCATCCCAGCACTTCGGGAGGCCGATGCAGGCAGATCATGAGGTCAGGAGATCGAGACCATCCTGGCCAATATGGTGAAATCCTGTCTCTACTAAAAATACAATAACTAGCTGGGTGTAGTGGTGCGCACCTGTAATCCCAGCTACTCGGGAGGCTGAGGCAGGAGAATGAGAATTGCTTGAACCCAGGAGGTGGAGGTTACAGTGAGCTGAGAGCACACCACTGCCCTCAAGCCTGGCAAGAGAGTGAGACTCTGTCTCAAAAAACAAAAAAAAAGAATCTGCCAATGAATGAGTCTTGATCCCATGACTGGGTTAGCGTATCTCCATTGGTGGTGGTTGTTATTTAAAAGCCACCTTTCCTCTATTCTGAAGTTTCCTGCCTCCAGGCCACATGCCAACATCAGGAGGGACGCAGCCTTGCAGCTGGCAAGCCTGTGAAGCCAGTGACTCAGGATAACGAAAATAAACACTCTCATTGCTGAGGAGTCCCACAGTCCCTGGCTGCTCTGCCCTATTCTCTGCCCCGTCCTGTACCTTCTTTTTTGTGTCCTTCTCCTGGATGCTTTCTGCATCTCTTGTGCTTTGTGATGTATTGGCCCTCCATTTTTCTGTGATTTTAATGAACATCAGCTGTCTGAGAGAAGCCTCCCAACATCTGTCTTTTTTTTTTTTTTTTTTTTGAGACAAGGTCCAGGCTGCAATGCAGTGGCATGATCTCTATTCACTGCAACCTCTGCCTCCCGGGTTCAAGTGATTCTCCTGCCTCAGCCTCCTGAGTGTGGGAGTATAGGCACCCACTGCCACACCCAACTAATTTTTGTATTTTTAATAGAGACAGAGTTTCACCATGTTGACCGGGCTGGTCTTGAACCTCTGACCTTGAATGATCCACCTGCCTCACCTGAGCCACCACGGCCGGCCCCCAACATCTGTCTTATTAAAAAAACAGCCAGCATGCAGACAGGATGGAACACACCAGGCAGGCCTGGGGACGCTGGCTGGAAGATGGTTACTAATAATCAACTGAAACATTGCCTGGGAGGGCTTTGGGTTGGTGACCTCATCTCCTTTCTCTCCAGGGGACCTTTAGTAGCACATGGATTTTACTCTGCCTCTTCTAGACAGTTCCCCTTTTTTCTGGGAAGCGAGTGGGCATGGGAAGTGGACTTCACACTACTATTGAACAGACGAGAGTCCCTGAGGCCATGGATTCATTTCCTCACTGACTAGCCTTGTCACCCTGGCTGATTCAAGTTGCCCTAGCGTGCAGGATGGGGCGGCTTCAGTGAGGCTGGGCAGACTGGGTGTATGCTCTGCCTAAAATAGGCTGTTTGGGGTGGCTCTGGGAAAAGATCAAGCGAGTCTCACAAAGAACAAAGGGTTGCAGTTCAGTTACCTGCTGAGAAGCACCCCCACCCCCCGCCCCACCCCGTGGTCACTGGCTACTCTCCATTTCTTCTGCTTCTCCAGCACCGTGGTGACGGTGGAAAGTACCTTGGGCTTTGTGGTCAGAGAAGCCCAGCTCTAGGGCAGTGTGCTTCCTTAAGCCATGTGACCTTGAGCAAACCGCTTTTGTCTTTGAGCCTCTGTTTTCTTCTGCGTTAACAAAAATGGGGTAATGTTACCTTTTCTATAATCGCCTGTTTGTTAAAGGATGTGATGAAATGAATGATGATGTCGCTGGAGATGATAATAGCATTGTGGAAACCATGTTATCTAGGACTCGTTTCAGAATATCCTAGCAAAAAATGAAAAGGAGGAAGAGACAGGATAAATGAAATAGGCTTGGCAAAATATTGATAACCATTGAAGGAGCATGCTAGGTTTTGGGGGTCTAGTGTAGCATACCCTCTATTTTTGTGTCTGTTTGAAATTTTTCATAATTAAATTTTTAAAAATTAATACCCATTTTATATCCCAATTGGATCAATAAGATAATGGATAGAAATACCCTTTATAAATATAAATACCCTACAGAAACACAGTGTCTTGCTGTAGAAAAGACTGTCACACACTGGTTCTCACTGCAAGGGTGCCCCTCTCTCATGGGTTGAATTTGTCTGTAATCACTGCAATGCATCCAACCAACCAGCAAATACATGGAGAAGCCCATCCTCTCTGCCCTAATCCCCAGCTCTCCAAATAGAGGGAAGATCCAGGGCCTCTTGTGGAGCAGAACGAGGAGTTGCATGAATGCCCAGACAGGTTTGAATGGCCTCTCCCTCTTTTTCATGGTGATGGTTCTTTGCGATGGGTTCATGACTGCCACTTCCTCTGGGTTCTCTTGCCTCCTCTGTCTGGGAGATGTGTCCCACTTTCCTCCACTCTCGGATTCTCCTTGCTTTTGTCCTCAGACCATCAGATTCAAGAGGCAGTGTAGGTGGATGGCAAAGGGACCGGACACAAAGAGCTGAGTCAGGCCCTGGGCCAGGGCCAGGGCCCACTAACCAGGCACAGGGCAGAGTCCCCGGGGCTGCAGTGGGTCGGCATCAGTTTTCATTTTTGTTTTTAAAGACAGTGTCTACCCTGTTGCCCACGATGGAGTGGAGTGCTGCAATCACAGCGAGGTGGGAAAATGGGATCGGGAGGCAGGGAACATAAGGCTGATTCACACTTCAGCTATAACAGGAAATATCCTCTCCGTAGTGTGTACGCCGTAAATGACGTTGTAACTTTACCTTGTCCTCTCCTTTTACGTAGGGCATACCCGAAGTAAACAATGGAGTCCTCTAGCAGGTATTTAAACTCCCAAAAATTCTGTGCAGGGGCCTCTGAGCCCTTTACATTCTGTGGAGTGTACTTCACTTTCAAGAAGACCCTTCATTCTGTCCTTGCTCTGCTTGTGTGTTTTGTCCAATTCTTTGTTCAAGACACCAAGAACCCGGACACTCCCCACTGTTAACAATAGCTCACTGCAGCCTCGACCTCCTGGGCTCGAGTGACGCTCCTGCCTCAGCCTCCTGAGTAGCTGCGACTATCGGCACATGCCACCATGGCAAGCTCATTTTTTAGTTTTTGTACAGTCTTGCTATGTTGCTCAGGTTGGTTTCAAACTCCTGGGTTTAAGCCGTCCTCTTGCCTAGGCATCCCAAAGTACTGGGAAGACAGATGTGAGCCACTGTGCCTGGTTCTGAGCTCTGGGAGAACTGCATGTCAGGTGCTGGTCCTGCAGAGATGACAAACACTGATTGCCATCCCAAGGAACTCACTTGTGTCTGCAATAGAGAAATGCAGATAAACAAAGAGTTATAAAATGAATTAAGTTCCAGGGATAACATGTAGAGAAAATGAATAGACTCTCAGCCAGGTGCAGTGGCTCACACCTCCAATCCCAGCACTGTGGGAAGCTGAGGCAGGCGTATCACTTGAGGTCAACATGGTGAAACTCCATCTCCACTAAAAATACAAAAATTAGCTGGGCATGGTGGTGTGTACCTGTAATCTCAGCTACTCAAGAGGCTAAGGCAGGAGAATTGCTTAAACTCAGCAGATATTGCAGGCAGAGATGACTCCTCTGCACTCTAGCCTGGGCGACAGGGTGAGACCCTGTAAGAAAGAAAGAGAGAAAGAGGCAGAGAGAGAAAGAGACAGGGAGGGAGAAAGGGATGGAGAGAGAGAGGGAGGGAGAGAAGGAGGAAGGGAAGGGAGAAAGAAAAAAGAAAGGGAGGGAGGAAGGGAGGAAGGGAGGAAGGGAGGAAGGGAGGAAGGAAGGAAGGAAGGAAGGAGGAAGGAAGGAGAGAGAAAAAGAAAAAAAGAAAGAAAGAAAGAAAGAAAGAAACAAACAAACAAACTAGGACCTCAGAGGAGATGCTGCACCTTGCCTCTGGGTATTTAAATGGTGGATAGAGAGAGGGTTGTGTCATGGTGCCATGGTCACAGAGTGACCCTGAACTCAGCATTAAAAGATGAGTAGGTGGCATGAAAAATGAATTGCAAGTTCTGTGCCACAGCAAGGAGAGGGGAGGGAGTAGATGATGGACACACGCCCTTCTTTCTCCTCTGTGAAATCTTTCCCTTGGAAGAATTCTGCGATGGAATCATGAGTCCCTAAGTCAGACAGCAAGGGGACTAACTCACTTGCTTCCTTCAGATGAAACGCTTCACAAGAGCTTGTTAACAAGTGACCACAAAGGGACCTGAGTATATTTGCAGAAAGAGGAAAGCATACTTTTCTCCTATGCTGATCAGGAAAGAACCGAACACCCCTGGGACCATACCCTGGCTGTCATCCAGGAGAAAGGGTATTTTTCAAACACCGAGAAGTTCTTTTTGTTACTCTCTTCCACTAACAGGAAACCTTCTTTGTTTTCTAGGTCCAATTTAGTGCCCGCTCATTGTGTTTCCTGCGTTGAGTTTGGATTACTGAGTCTAATGTTTCTCGTTTGAATAATATATTTTTCACTGTGGAGTCTATATTGTCCACAGTTAGTCATATTGGTTTATTTTGCATTTTGCATAAGTTTTTTTTTTTTGAGACTGAGTTTCGCTCTTGTCACCCAGGCTGGAGTGTAGTGGTGCAATCTCGGCTCATTGCAACCTCTGCTTCCTGGGTTGAAGCGATTCTCCTGCCTCAGCCTCCCAGGTAGCTGGGCTTACAGGTGCCCGCCACCACATCCAGCTAATTTTTTTGTATTTTTAGTAGAGATGGGGTGACGGGGTTTAACCACTTTGATCAGGCTGGTGTCGAACTTCTAACTTCAGGTGATCCACCCACCTCGGCCTCCCAAAGTGCTGGGATTACAGGCATGAACCACCACACCTGGCCTGCCTACGCTTTTTAGGAGACAAACAAAACAGAGTCATTACACTTAATATTAACACTTAATGCCAAAAGATGGCCCTTCTCTAAAGAATCATAAGCATTTAAAATGTGTTTTTATCAGGCAGCGTGCAACATGCTCACAGCTGACGGCTTCACTTCCTGTTCCCAAGAGGTCTGTTTGCCAACCTCTTTCTGTCTATGCTCAGCCAGGGTGGCCTTATCCACCCTCCTGCCGTCCTCTCCGTTGATGGCTCCCAGTGATGTGTCCTTGGCTTTTACCTCTCTGCTGAGCAGCAGACCTTTCTGTCCAACCAATACTGGGCATCTCCATTGGAATGCTCTGTGAGATCCCCAAACTTAGTTTTTCCACCTCCAACTTACTCCCTTTCTTATATTTTCCAGCACCAGGCACGCAGCCCCACGTAAGAGACCAGAGAGCCATGCTGAGCTCTGCCTTGTGGCTTTCTACTCTCTCTGCCCTTACCCAATTCTTCACCAATGCTGTCCAGTATTTCAGAGGGAAGCAGCTTTCTCTCGGGCTCTTCGCTTACTTGCACTTTCAGCCGCACCTCTCACTTCTTGAGTCAATCACTGCCACTGTTTCCAAAGCAATTCCTTTAAAATTTTGTACAATTCTTTTGAATAAACCCATTGGCTCTCCACTGCTTCAGGATCCAACTGAATTTTTTTTTTTTGAGACGGAGTCTCGCTCTGTCACCAAGCTGGAGTGCACTGGTGAGCTCTCAGTTCACTGTAACCTCTGTCTCCTGGGTTCAAGCCATTCTCCTGCCTCAGCCTCCCTAGTAGCTGGGACTACAGGCATGCACCACCACGCCCAGCTAATTTTTGTATTTTTAGTGGAGATGCGGTTTCACCATGCTGGCCAAGATGGTCTTGATCTCTTGACCTCGTGATCCACCCACCTCGGCCTCCCAAAGTGCTGGGATTACAGGCGGGAGCCACTGCGCCCAGCCCCCACCGAATTCTTTACCATTCTTTACTATCTGATGTCTTAAGTGGCATGGCACAAACCAATAGGGCAAAACCTTGCAGCTCAGAAAGTGGTTTAGTAATAACTAGGAAATGATAGTGACTTTTTTGGGACACAAACCTCTTAAGATTTGCTCACTTTCTCTCTCTCTCTCTCAAGCATGTCTACTTACTTTCAGACTTAGATAAAACACCACAACACAGGGCCTGGCATCTAACTTCTTGAGTAGCCAACATGTGGGTAAAGTGGGGAAGTAAGCATCTGGGTGGGCGAAGTCGTCCAAAAGGAGGGAGGGGACAGAAGGGAGCCAGCCCTCCCCTGCCTGTCTTCCACGGACCCCTTGGAGATGTGGCTCCTCTGCGGAACCCTTCCCCTGGAGTTCCCTGTGCCCCGCGGACTGGTTCCCCAGCCACCTCTGCGTCCTGGGCGTGTTGCGAAGCCAGATCCGCCACGCGCCACATCTCTTTGTCCGGTACGTTTCCTGCCTCACTTCCCTTCCCCCACCCCTGAAACATTTCCGTTTGCACCTCTCAAAAATTGTCAACACTTTATTAACCATGCCTCAGGCTCTGCTTTCTAGAGCAGGGGTCTCCAACCTCCAGTAACGGTCCACGGCCTGTTGGGAACCGGCCTGCACAGCAGGAGGCGAGCGGTGGGCGGGTGAGCGTCACTTCCTGAGCTCCGCCCCCTGTCTGGTCGTGGCGCGTGAGCGTCACTTCCTGAGCTCCGCCCCCTGTCAGGTCGTGGCGGCGTGAGATTCTCATAGGAGCACGAACCATATTGTGAACTGCGCATGCGAAGGATCTAGGTTGCGTGCTCCTGATGAGGCTCTAATGCCTGATGATCTGAGGTGGAACCGTTTCATCCCAAAACCAGCCCTGCAACCCAGGCCATGGTGCCAAAAAGGCTGGGGACTGCTGTCCTAGAGCTTTCAGACAGGCTCTGAGGACGATCCAGTCTGTTTCAGCACGTATCGTCTTGCAGCAGGTGCACTTTTTGCTTCTGGAATGTTCCCTGTGGAACCCATGTTTACTTGGCTTGAGGTACGGTTGGAAGGTCGTTTAGGCACTTTGTGAAGCTTTGTAGTGATTCCGGTTTTTGAATCTGGCTTCCCTTGCCCAGGTGTTGCCTGGGAGGTTTGAATTGGGACCGATTTCCCAGTGGACTCTATTGCCCACGGTTTGGATTTTCGCTAAGTCAGCGGGAGTCCCGCGGTAGCTTCAGTTTCAGATGGAAAGTGAGAAAGGGGATGATCCAATGTATTGCGACAACCTCGTGGTGAGGTTTCAGTAAAGTGAGTTACCTAACGGCAATTTCAAAAACAAAATGATTCACACCTCCCTCTACACCGGGGTGTTATTGGCATCATGAAATGGACACCATTATTTTTTTCTAACTCAGAGTGAATCTTTTACACTTTATTATTAAGTCTTAGCAACCTAAGATGTCAGAAACGTTGATATCATTACCTTGATAATAGCTAGTTATCTCCTCCTGCATCCTTTAGATGCTGTTTTTCTCTGCTCTGCTGGTGAAGTTCTCACTGGAAGGCTAACACTTGCATCTCTCTGACCCATGTGATCATTCTACAGCTCCAGACCCTCTCTGTCCCATGGCCCAGGAATTACCTTCCAGGCATGCCCTTACTACTTTATGTAGGATGGGCATGAAATTGTACCCTATTTCATAAAATGATGAGAATAGCAGGTGACAGGTTTTATTCCTTTCTTTCTTTAATAGAAATTAAGTTAGTCCAGGCAAGCTGCCTCACACCTATAACCGCAACACTTTGGGAGGCCGAAGGGGGAGGATTGCTTGAAGCCAGGAGTTCAAAACCAGCCTGGGAAAACATAGTGAGATCCCATCTCTATAAAATTTTTTCTTAAAAAATTAGCCAGGCATGGTGGCATGTGTTTGTAGTCCTAGCTACTTGGGAGGCTGAGGCTGAAGGATCACTTCAGCCCAGGAGTTTGAGGCTGCAGTGAGCTATGATTGTGTCACTGCACTGCAGCTGGGGTGAGAGAGCAAGACTGTGTCTCAAAATTAAAAAAAATTAAAAGTTACCAATCCTACTCTGTCTTCCTTTTTTTTTTTTTTTTTTTAATGAGATGGAGTCTCACTTTGTCATGCAGGCTGGAGTACAGTGGCATGATACCGGCTCACTGCCACCTCTGCCTTCCAGGTTCAAGCAATTCTCCTGCCTTAGCTTCCTGAGTAGCTGGGATTACAGGGACACGCCATCATGCCCAGCTAATTTTTTTTTGCATTTTTAGTAGAGATAGGGTTTTGCCGTGTTGTCCAGGCTGGTCTCGAACTCTTGATCTGAAGTGATTTGCCCACCTCGGCCTCCCAAAGTGCTGGGATTATACGTGTGAGCCACTGTGCCTGGCCCGTCTTCCTTTTTTAAGTGAACATTTTATGAGACATTAAAGTCTGACAATTGCACTTCTGGCTTTCTTCTTCAAACAGTGTCTCAGGCATTGGTTTCCCCTGTGGTGAACATGCTGGGCTGCCTGTACCCACTGAAGGTTGTTATCTTTGTGACAAGCAAGCTTCCTACAGCTAGTTCAAAATTTATCTCTTGGTGAGAGGCACAATGTGAATTCCTGTCACTCAGAATGGTTTGCTGTCTCTCATCAAGGAAGGTGTATGTGAGTTTGAAAACTGAATTATTCTTTTAAAAGATCTTCTCACCCAGAAGGTTGTAGAAATGTTGCTGCTATGCCTAAAAGACCTGCTATTAGAGAATTCTCTCTTACAATTAGATGATACTGGTTTATGGAGTCTTAGTATAAGATACAAGAGCAATGCAGTATTCAATCTACCTCTTAAAATTGGAGATGAACTTGAACTCTGAATGATGATGACCATAACATGAGCAAGACATGTGACAACTGAGCAATTACAAAAAGGTTTTACATTGGAAGTAAATAAAATTTGACATTTAATTCTTGCACAATCATATTCTCTACATGGCAGTGGAGAAAGCATAATAGAAGCTAGTCTTGTCTTTTGTACTGTCAACCTAAATAACAGACAGAGAGAGGCGCTCTAAAAGAAAATGATATTTATTTGGGAATGGGCATTGCAACAGGGATATATATGCCACCGTAAACTATGTGTGTATTCGGGGAAGTAAGAGAAGACAAAGTTTTGTCATTGTTGTTGTTTTTGAAGCAGAGTCTCTCTGTTGCCCAGGCTAGAGCGTAGTGGCATGATTTTGGCTCACTGCAACTTTTGCCTCCTGGGTTCAAGTGATTCTCCTGACTCAGCCTCCTGAGTAGCTGAGATTACAGGCACACACCACCATGCCCTGCTATTTTTTGTAGTTTTAGTAAAGAGGGGGTTTCACCATGCTGGCCAGGCTGGTCTCGAACTCCTGACCTCATGATCCACTTTCCTCAGCCTCCCAAAGTGCTGGGATTACAAGCGAAGACAAAGTTTTTTAAAGGAAAAATAAGGATTACATATTACTTTGAGATAATTATCCTTGGCTCCCAGGGTCCATAGCAAGGGTGGCACCAATCTGAGATTGGGCAGGCAGTTGCTGGCCAGATGTCCTCACAGAAGTATTTTTGTGTGTGAGACTGGCCTTTGTGCAAAGTTGTAGTTTTTGCTATCTTTTCTGAGAGTTCTTGTTATCAGGCATTCATGCATGAGGAACCTCCCTTTATGGCCTTCCCAGGCTCTGTCTGTCAGCGTTTTTAGCACACATGACTCCATTTTGATTCTGACAATTTTCACAGCCACCAGTGAGGATGGAAGGAAGAATGAGTGCTATCAAGGGGAGTAATCCTGGCCAGACTCTTGGACTTCTGCAGGATGGTGGACTTTAGAGCACCTGGGCCTAGAGACACTGGGGACTCAGGAAGGTGTCCTCTTGGTCCAGGCTCAGGGGATAGGCAGCCCACAGTAGGACAGTCCTCAAATCAAGGAAAGACAGGATAGCAAGAGACTTCCAAAAGGCACCAAAGACTCACATGAGCTCCCAGATTCGTCAACTCTCCTTTCTCCCTACTTCTTATTCTGCAAATTTTCAAACTTAAAAGTTGAAAAGCATACTACAATTAATACTTATATACCTTCTACCTAGATTCGACCTAGAGCAATCACCTGCACCTAAAATAAACCTCCACCTAGATTCAACAATTGCTAACAGATTCGCCACATTTATTCTCTCTTGGTCTTGTTCTCTCTCTCTTTCTCTCACATTTTTGGAACGTTAGCTGCATGCCTCATAATATTTTACTTCTGGTTACTTCGGAAACATCCCTTAAGAAAAAGAACATTCTCTTAATAACTCCAATGGCATTATCATGCCCAGAAGAATTAGCAATAATTACATTATGATACCTAAGAATCAGTCCATGCTTCAATATCTCCAATAATCCCCAAATGTCTTTTATGGCTGTGTCTCTTTTCCTTTATTGAACAAGGATCTGATGGAAGCTAGCACCTTGCCTTTGGGTTTTGTGTCTTCTTCGTCTCTTTTCATCTAGAACAGCCTCCCATTTTCTCCTATAAACATTGACTCTTTGAAGAATCTAGGGCGGTTTTCTTGCAGAATGCTTCATCTCCAGGAAGTAGCTAGTGGTATATCTTGGGGTAATTTAACTTCTCTTTTCCGTATGTTTCCTGTAAACTGTACATGAGGTCTGAGGCATAGGCTCTGCTTAATCTTCAATGGCATTGAATCTGTTCTCTCTGTGGAACAGTATCCCACAGTTGCATTCCCAAATTGCACAACTCTTTTGAATTTATGATTTGTTATCTAAACAACACACATTATAGTTCTCTCTTTGTCATTCCCTGTCTCTGCGAGTGAATTAACTGCATACACTGTATTGCAAGTGAGGAACACTTTAGGAATCACTGGAAAACATTATTGATCTTTGCCTCCTCTCACACATTCCACGAACACAAATTAACTTGTGGGACTTGGAAGCAAAGGGGAAGATGAGATCCTGGTGAAGTGCCTCTCTGGTTCTTTGTCTCTTTCAGTCTGATCCTGCCCAGTGAGCAGAGCCCTTTCCCCACACTGAGGTCCCACATCTGACACCATCAAGTCCAAGCTCCTTCATGGACGTGGTTGTCCTGAGTCCACAGTCACTTTTGGTGGGCAATGGAGAGGCCACTGCAGCCATACGTCATGTGGATAGCTCCACAACCCTGAGAAACCAAGCCTGGGCACCTGCTTCAGAGTCCTGATGCTGAAAGAGTGAGTCTTCCCATGAAAAGCGAGTAAGGCAGTAAATCAGATTGAGTAAGTCAAGCATGGTGACAAAAAGAGCTGATTTCGGATGAATCCCGGAGTTACTCATTCACTGTCACTCAGATGTGGAAATGAAATATAGATTTTCCACACTGGTATAGCTGGTTGCAATAATACCAGCCAATATTGATTGAGCACGTGCTATAGGCCAAGCACTAGTCTGGCACATTATGGTCCCACATGAAGCTCACACCTCGTGTGTTAGGTATGATGATCATCTCTAGAACTGAGGAGCAGAGAGGTTCTGTAGCTTTCTCTAGGCCACACAGCAATTAATGGGATCAGCTAAGATTTGAACCCCAGCACATCAGGTTATAAGCCTGAGCATTAACCACTATGTTACATAGTACCTTTTCTACGTGGCTCAAGGAAAAACATCTGTGAAGGAAGAGGCTGCCACAGAGCGGCTCTGGGGCCAGCGCCAGCACAGGTGCAAGACTCCCAGCCTGCCTGTTGTCTGGTGGCCTAATCTGGTGCTCTCTGAGATCCCCAGTGGCCACCTTTACACTCCAGGTAGAGCTGGAGGCATGGGGTTGAGCAAGTTATTTGCCTGGGAATCTCTGCCATGTGAAAGGAAGCAAATGAGGCCTCTAAAGATGACCAAGGCATGAGGTGAACAGCTGGAAATCTGTGCACAGATTGACAGATCCACTGCTCTTCCCTGTTCTTCCTGCCCCTAGATCTGCTGCTAATTCTATACCTGCTGTGACACCCAATAGGACCATTTAAAGGCAGGTGCATTGAGATGAAGAGAATGAGCCAACTCTTAAGCCATGCCTTATTTATAAACCTCTAAATAGCTGGGAGCCCTGCCAACCCCCAAAAAGTGAAAACAAAGGGCTGCTTCAGGAGGGTGCTCATCAGATGAGCCTGGCTTTGCTCAGGTTCCAATGCCAGGTCAGTATGAGGATGGCAGCATGTCCCTGCTGTCACCACATCTATGCAATCAGTGTCCTGTGGACAGAGCCAGCGAGAACAGTGAGAGTCTGAGTGTGTCTGGATGCCAACATCAATGCTTTTTCATCAGCACACTCGTTTATAAATAAGCCATCTTCTACTCTACCCTGTTGGATTTTCTCCAAAGCCACTTGGTTCATGAAACTACCTGAATGGTGGAAATAGTGAGGTCGAGGGACACTTCAATCCACAAAATACTGCTGAATTCCAGTCCTCTTTTTGCCGTTGTGGGTATCTTTGCACAATATGATTTGCATTATTTTTGCTAAAGGCCTGAGATGGGAACACTTATGGAAGAAATGCATATTGAAACAAAAAAGGGCCGGGCGTGGTGGCTCACACCTGTAATCCCAGCACTCTGGGAGGCCTAGGGGGGTGAATCAACTGAGGTCAGGAGTTCGAGACCAGCCTGGCCAACATGGTGAAACCCTGCCTCTACTAAAAATACAAAAATTAGCCAGTGGTGGTGGTGGGCGCCTGTATTCCCAGCTACTTGTGAGGCTGAGGCAGGAGAACTGCTTGAACTCAGGAGGCAGAGGTTGCAGTGAGCTGAGATCGCGCCACTGCACTCCAGCCTGCGTGACAGAGTGAGGCTCCATCTCAAAAAATAAAAAAGGAATAAAGCTAATCTATATGTGTTGAAATAAAATATGCCAGGATATATTATTAAATACTAAATGATTATATAAAGGAACATATAATAGTGAATACATACATAAGACTATGTTGAAATATGTATTTTCAACATTTATGTACATGGAAAACTCTGGAAGGGCATATAAGAAACTACAATAACAGTGATTATTTAGGTCATGGGAGCTATAAGAGAAAACATTTATTTTTTGTCTCTGGCATCCTTCTATTTGAAGTGTTTACATGGGCATGTACTCCATTTATAATTTTTTTAAACTGACTTCAATTTTTGAGAAAGAGGAACACTGAAAATTCCCAGGTCATATTCAGAATTTCCACGCATCCCTTTTCTAGAGAACAAACAAAACGCAAATTTTTCCCAAGGCTGAAGACAAATCATTGCACAGAAGAGAAAGGAACTGAATAGGGCCTGCTTTCCTACTGTCCTCGAAAGTCCTCAAGTCTTTTGCATTTATTGCAGAGTTTTATTATGCATTTATGATTGCCGGTTTCCGTGGAATTTCTCACGTGTCAAGTGAATCTGATCAGGAGTTTCATTCCGCCACGGCCCTGGCTCAGCTCCAAGCACCATAAATAATTGGTGGTGGAGGTTGGGGCTGCTGGGTCTCCCTGGACCTCCCCTTTCAAAGGGTTGAAGAACTCTGACACTCAGAAGAGAAGCCCCACAAGTCCCCAGATTGTGCCCTGTGCCTCCTGGAGGCCTGCTTGCAATGGTTCAGAGGAAAAGCAAGTTTACAGCTGAATGTTTCTGAGAGGCAGCAGAGCGTGGTGCAGTGGCCCAGAACCTGTTCTCTCTGTGAGCTGGTAATTGCCTGATTGTGTGGCCTGGATGTGCACGGCTCAGTGCATGGCTCAGCACATGGCTCAGTGCAAAATGTGATTGTGGGGTGAGAGTGGGGTGTTCTCAACCTCTCTTCAAAACAAAACTCTAGGCCAGGCACAGTGGCTCATGCCTGTAATCCCAGCACTTTGGGAGGCCAAGGCAGGGGGATCATCTGAGGTCAGGAGTTCAAGACCATCCTGGCCAACATGGGGAAACCCAACTCTACTAAAAATACAAAAATTAGCTGGGTGTGGTGGTGCATGCCTGTAATCCCAGCTACTTGGGATGCTTAGGAAGGAGAATTGCTTGGACCTAAGAGATGGAGGTTGCAGTGAGCCAAGATCAGGCCACTGCACTCCAGCCTGGGCGACAAAAGCAAAACTCCATCTTAAACAAACAAACTCTAGCAGGAGAAATAATCACCTTTGCATTAAATTTTGCATTTCAAAAATATTCTCTAGTGACTATTGAAACTACTACATTTCTAAGAAAGGGTTTAATGTTTGCCTTTTTATAGGATTTAAAATAATCGTTGTAAGTACTAGACAGCATAACCACACCAGACCAATCTGGTTCGACTTTTATGTAACAAAATTGTGAGTTGTTTTTCAATTGCCACAGCCCCCAGGTCAAAGGTCACAGAACCTCAGCATGCCCAGATGAACCAAGTGTGCAACCACAGGAGGAACCTAAGCGTTCAGAGGAGCAGGGACTGAATTAAAAAGCACACACTACATGGCAGGATCCACAGTCCAATCAGATAGAGCTCTAGTGTCACCACCTGCCAGGATCCAGTCAGATTGTGCCTCCTGGTATCAACACATTGCAAGATCCAATTAGATTACACCTCCTTATCCTATGTTTATAAAACCTGGCCCAGCCACCAGCTGGGGAGAGGGATTTGGGAGTTTCCTCCTGTCTCCTTGCCAGTCAACTTTCTTTTCTCAAAAGCCAGTGCCATGGTATTGGCCTCTATGCACATTGGGCAGACGGCCCATTGGTTGCCCAGTAATAATAGCATTTTTATTCATCTATTCATTATTTTTGAGACAGAATCTTCCCATTACCTAGGCTGGAGTGCACTGGCACGATCTTGGCTCACTGCAACCTCTGCCTCGTGGGTTCAAGTGATTTGCATACCTCAGCCTCCCTAGTAATGGATTACAGGTGCATGTCATCAAGCACAGCCCATTTTTTGTATTTTTATTTGAGATGGGGTTTCACCATGTTGTCCTGGCTAGTCTCGAACTCATGGATTCAAATGATCCACCCACCTCGGCCTCCCAAAGTGCTGAGATATGAGGCACTATGCCTGGCCAATAATAGTATTTATATAAATAATAATTAACCTAGGTGACTTTCCAACTCAAGAACAGGACCAGTTAGAGAAAACGAGATAGTGAGACCAGAAATCTTCAGCCAGGGAAGGAGGACCCTGTGTCACTGGGAAAAGCTCCTAACCAGGTCCAACACCCTTCCTGCCTACTTCCCCCTGTCCAGCCCTCACCCACCCACCCATGGACGGTAGATGGGGGAGAATCAGAATTGAGGTGGGGTTGGAGAGGTGAGTTTTAAAAACTCTAGGCCGGGCATGGCAGCTCTCGCCTGTATTCCTAGCACTTTGGGAGGCCAAGGCCGAGGGATCACTTGAGGTCAGGTGTTCAAGACCAGCCTGGCCAACATGGTGAGACCCTGTCTCTACCAAAAATACAAAAATGAGCCAGGCATTGTGGCAGCCACGTGCGATCCCACCTACTCAGGATGCTGAGGAAAGAGAATTGCTTGAACCCGGGAGGCGGAGGTTGCAGTGAACTGAGATCATGACACTGCACTCCAGCCTGGGCAACAGAGCAAGGCTAGGTCTCAAAAAATATTAGTCTGGTGTGATGGCAGGTGCCTGTAATCCCAGCTACTTGGGAGGCTGAGGCAGGAGAATCACTTGAACCTGGAAAGCAGAGGTTGCAGTGAGCCAAGATGGCGCCACTGCACTCCAGCCTGCGGAACAAGAGTGAAACTCTGCTTTAATTAATTAATTAATTAATTAATAAAAGCTCTTGAGGGTCTCATCCTGGTATTCCTTCCCCTCCTCGGAGCCTGCAGAAAGCAACTGGTAAAACCACTCCCTGTGAGGCTTGGCACTCTGCTTCCCTTTCTTCCTCATAAATATCTCAAAGACTATTCCTTTCCCCAGACACAGAGAAGAGACAATGTCTCTAAATTCACAGAGCTAGAAGAGAATCCAGGTGACCCGTTCCGCCTTCCTTTTGCAAATCTGTATATGTGTTTATGATCTTCCAATTTTACTTTCCATGAAACTCCCCCGATCTTACTATGAAAAATGCAAATCCCTGAGCATTTTTCTCAGAGACGCTGACTGCATGGACATTGTGAAGGGTTCAGAAGTCCACATTTTAAACAAGCACTTCAGGGCATTCAGGACCACATTCGGAAAAACGCTGACCTAGGCACAAAGGGGGTACTTAACAACAAATTCATGAATTAACTGGTAAACTAACATGGATGCTCATGTGATTAATATTCTTTCATTTGTACACTTACTTTACATGTACTATTTTAAATAAATAATATAGTTCACAATTTTTAAAAGCTTTTTAAAAGTTTTTTTGTTTCTGTTTTTGTTTTTTTGACACAGAGTTATGCTGTGTCACCAGGCTGGATAGAGTGCAGTGGTCTGAACTCAGCTCACTGCAACCTCTGCCTCTGGGTTCAAGCAGTTCTCATGCCTCAGCTCCCAAGTAGCTGGGACTACAGGCGCCCACCACCACACCTGGCTAATCTTTTTTTTTTTTTTTATTAGAGACAGGATTTCATCATGTTGCCCAGGGTGGTCTCGAACTCCTGAGCTCAGGCACTCCACCTGCCTTAACCTCCAAAGTGTTAGGATTACAGGCGTGAGCCACCATGCCAGGCCATTTGTAAAAGTTCTTAAGAGTGGTAGATCACAATGAGTAACCTTACGAAACCGTCTAACATCAGAATTTCTGGCACTTCCTAGCATGTTACCCTGGGCAAACCCTGCCCTTGCATTTATTTGTGTATAAAATGGGGATGATTATTGCATCTAGTTGTGATGTCTATTAGATTATACATGCGGGGTGGATTAGTGTTCCCCCCAAATTCACGTCCTTCCAGAAACTTGAACTATTACCTTATTTGGAAATAAGGTCTTGGTGGACATAATCATTTAAGATGTGATCCTATCAGATTCGGGTTCACCCTGAACTTAATGACTAGTGTTCTCATAAGAAGGGGGGAGGACACACACAAAGAAGAAGGTCACATGATGAAGGAGGCAGGAGACTGGAGTGAAGCAGCCACAAGCTAAAGAATGCCAGGCAGGGCGGCCCCCACCAGAAGCTGGAAGAGACGAAGAAGGATTCTTCTCTAGCAGAGGGGCCATGCCCCTGCTGACTGACACTTTGATTTGATTTTATTTTTATTTCTTGATTAATTGATTGGTACAGGGGTTTGCTCTGTCATCCAGGCTGGAGTGCAGTGACATGATCACAGCACACTGCAGCCTTGAACTCAGGCTCAGGCTCTCCTCCCATCTCAGCCTTCCGAGTAACTGGGACTGCAGGTGCATACCATCATCCCTGGCTCATTTTTTATTTTTTTGGTAGCTACAGGGTGTCTCGCTGCTGATCAGGCTGGTCTTGAACTCCTGGCCTCAAGCAATCCTCCCACATTGGCCTCCCAAAGTGCTGGGATTATAGGTGTGAGCCACCGTGCCTGGCCTGACACCTTGACTTTAGATTCTAGCCTCCAGAACTACAATCGAACAAATTTCTGTCATTTAAAGCCAC
>CAUYLG010045084.1:0-23111 GCA_963573385.1 Cacajao melanocephalus | reverse complement strand
CTCGGCCCCTAAGAAAAAGTTAGGTGGTCTTTTATACCCTAGTTTTAAAAGGGAGGGGGAACCTAGCTGAAGCAAATTTTTCACAAAAGCAGAGTAAGCAAAAAGTTAAAAGATAAACTAATACATGAGAAATAAAACAGTATGCAAGGGGTAAAGTTGTCATAAAAGACATACAACTTATAGATAATGGGGGCTCTGGGCGCGCGACGGCACCTGCATTCCCAGCTCTGCTGGTACCACTTAACTCAGCCTCTTATCAACAAATGCATTCCTGGAGGTGCCCAGTGTCAGCCTGCCCCAGCCACATACTATAGTTACTTACTTAAAGGAGGGAAAATAACTAAAATGAAGAAGCAAAGATGGAGTCTGTCCGGCTCAAGAAGCTAACATAAAGCCTGAACAGCTTTTAGTCTGAGAAACAGAGAGTTAGTTTTAGATGGCAAAAAGCAGGTTATCACATAAAAAAGAAAAATTTGGTGGGTGACATTTGTAATCTCAGCACTTTCAGAGGCCAAGACAGGAGGAGTACCTGAGTCTAAGAGTTTGAGACCAGCCTGGGCAACATAGCCAGACCTCACTCTATAAATAAAAAAAATATATTAGCCAGGTGTGTTGGCGCATGCCTGAAGTTCCAGCTACTCGGGAGTCTGAGGTGGGAGGATCGCTTGGGCCCAGGAGGTTGAGGCTGCTGTGAGCTATAATGGTGCCACTGCCCTCCAGCCTGGGCAACAGAGTGAGACTGCATCTCTAAAAAAATAAAAGGATTGGGCACAGTGGCTCACGCCTGTAATCCCAACACTTTAGTAGGCCGAGGTGGGTGGATCACACAGTCAAGAGATCAAGACCATCCTGGCCAACATGGTGAAACCCTGACTCTACTAAAAATACAGAAATTAGTTGGGCGTGGTGATGTGCACCTGTAGTCCCAGCTACTCGGGAGGCTGAGGCAGGAGAATCACTTGAACCCAGGAGGCACGTTGCAGTGAGCCAATATTGTCCCACTGCACTCCAGCCTGGTGACACAGTGAGACTCTGTCTCAAAAAAATAAATAAATAAAATTTAAAAAATTAAAAACATGGACCAGGCGTGGTGGCTCACATCTGTAATGCCAGCACTTTGGGAGGCCGAATCACTAGAGGTCAGGAGTTCGAGACCAGCCTGGCCAACATGGTGAAACCCCATCTTTAAAAAATAAAAAAAGAAAAAAGAAATAAATAAAAAACACGGCCAGGTGTAGGCAAGGTGGCTTAGACCAGCCTGGCCAATATGGTGAAACCCCATCTTTAAAAAACAAAAAAAGAAAAAAGAAATAAATAAAAAACACGGCCAGGTGTAGGCAAGGTGGCTTATGCCTATAGTCCCAGCACTTTGGGAGGCTGAGGCAGGTGGATCACCTGAGGTCAGGAGTTTGAGACTAGTCTGGCCAACATGGTGAAACTCTGTCTCTACAAATAATGCAATACATTTGTTCCCAAGTCTGTTTGCTCAAAATCAGGACTCCTAGAGCTGGTCAATTACAGCAAGTATCTTTGTTTGGTTAACCCAAAGTCGCGATGTTAGCCCTCGCCCGGCTAATTTTTGTGCTTTTAGTAGAGACAGGGTTTCATCATATTGGCCAGGCTGGTCTTGAACTCCTGACCTCAAGTGATCCACCCGCTTCGGCCTCCCAAAGTGCTGGGATTACAGGCATGAGACACTGTGCCTGGCCTACTTTTTTTTTAAACAGGCTTAATTAACCTTTTCTTGTATAAAAACACTATGTTGTGGCCACAGCTTGAGCCTGGGCCCTCTACACAGAGACTCTGGTATGGGTCTTGACAAGATGGTGAGTGAATTCCTGGTAGGGAGACTTGGTGAATACAGTCTTCTTCTACAGGTCTGGTAAGGTAGCTATAGGTCTTGGAGATGGCATCAAAGCTGGCCTTGGCGAGGGTGCCCAAGGTGCCAGTGTAGCTTCCGGCTAAGATGTAGCAGTCATCAGTACCAGCCATCATCAGCACCTTCCTGGCATCAGGGCCAGGACGATGCCAGTGCCCTTGGGCACAGGGTTAAGGCATACTAGTACGGAGCCACGGTGGCCTGTCACCTTGCAACGGACAGTGTGGGGCTTGCTGATATTGTTCCCCCAGTAGCATCTGTGCCCAGGGACCATGGAGACCTTGGCCAGGGTGGTGGCCCCTTGGGTGGCAGTGGCTACCTCCTTGAAGCACTTAACACCTAGAATGATGTGGCCATTGCAGTCCGAATGGCAACAAGCGCCTTGAACCTGGTGTGTTGGCCGGCGCAGGTCTGCTCTGCAGCAGCACGATCTTTAAAACCTCATCCTTGAGAGAAGTGCCCGGGAAAAAGTAATAATGATATCAGACCCTTTGATGGGCAGGGAGAAGAGATAGACCTCCTCCAGGGACTTGATCGTCATGTCCTTGACCAGGCAGGCCAGCGTGGTGACGGGCATCCACTCCTTATCCTCAGCCTTGCCTCCAAGAGCTCCACAGCCTTGGAGCTCTCACGGCCCTGGCCCCAAACAAGGCCATGACCCCAGCCCCAGATTGCCAGTGCTGAAGCCTCCACAGAGACTGCTGCAGTTCCTCATCCCAGGGCCCCATTTGGTGTTTTCTCAGAGAAGAAGCTCTGTCATCTTCTTATATGAGAAACGTAAAAACTATGTGTTTTCTACATTGTTGTCCATGTTTTCTATTACTTGCAGCTGAATGCATTCCTGTGCCATCAATCATGTCCACTTTAGAGATAAACAGGTCAAAAACGGGGAGGTCTCCCTTTGGAGCCAGCTTCTTGTTTCCTGGAACTGGAGATTCAGGTGGAAGAGGAGAAAAGTCCCTCTGCCTAGGGGTTGAGCTGGGGATGAGGAGTGGAGTTTCCGGCAGAGAAGTCTTGGGGTAAGGCCAATACTTGCTCTCCTATGACAGAGCCTGAGGATCTTCCCTGGCCCAGGTCCCAGACCTTGGCCACATGAGACGTCAAAGATGCCTTTCCTGAGCTGAGTACCAGGGAGCGCTTCCTGACACTGATGGGCACTGGTTGGCGGGGGGATGGAGATGGCAGTAGCCATGGATGGTGACTCAGATCAGAGACCCAGCTCCAGTTCCTGCTCTGCTATGAACTGCCTGTGTGTCTCACTGCCTCAATCAACTCCCTTAGGGCAAGTATTCTGAGTCCTCATCCACGAATAGGATACTGTGTGCTCACAGGGAGCCTCCTGCCCCAGGTCCCCTGGCCTCTGAGCCTCTTCTCAGAAACATGAGTAAATTCTGGCAGGTGAGGGATCCAGGAGAGCGACAGAGGGCTTTGTGTCACAGCCAGGACACTGCAAGCATCTGTCCTCCAGGCATGTGGCTTCCTGAGGGCTAGGACCAGTGGGGGTGGGGGTGGGGGACTAAGATTCTGCTGCGAGCAATGCAGAGTAAGGAAAGGATTCATGTTCCAAGGACCATGGCTTTGCTGCCAGCTGACTCCCCCTCCACATCAAATACTCCTCAGTTCCCCATCACCCCCTTGCTTCCTGTTTTCCTGCTGCTGGGGCAGTCAGGACGGAGGCCAGGCTTGGCACTGCAGGAGGGATTCCGGAGCCCGGGGAGTCCTGGGCTCTGGAAAGGCTTTTCTCAGGATTCCTCCCTGGCTCCCTGGGAGGCTGGGGTGCAGGGAAATGCCCAGTGTGCACCATGCCTGCCAGCTTTCCTCGAACCTTCCATGGAGTGAGCCAAGAAAGGATCTGCCCACGGGCCCCTGGGGCTACAAATTCTCTTTTCCCTGCTCCTGGAGATGAACCAGGAAGAAAGCTCTGGCCTCTCCCCTGGGTGAATGCCTTCAATAACAAAAACATGGCCGGGTGTGGCAGCTCACCCCTGTAATCCGAGCACTTTGGGAGGCTGAGGCAAGCGGATCACTTGAGCATAAGAATTTGAGACTAGTCTGAATCTACAAAAGAAAAAAAATTAGCCAGGCATGGTGGTATGCACTTGTGGTCCCAGCTACTCAGGAAGCTGAGGAGTTCCAACCAAAGGAACTCCATCTTGAATAGGAGCTGGGTAATATAGGACTGAGACCTACTGGGCTGCATTCCCAGGAGGTCAGGTATTCCAAGTCACAGGATGAGATAGGAGGTTGGCACAAGATACACGTCACAAAGACCTTGCTTATTAAACAGCCTACGGTAAAGAAGCAGGCTGAAACCCACCACAACCAAGATATCAACAAAGTGACCTCTGGTCATCCTCACAGCTCATTATATGCTAATTATAATCATTAGCATGCTAAAAGACACTCCCACCAGCGCCATGACAGTTTACAAATGCCACAGCAACATCAGGAAGTCACCCTATGTGATCTTAAAAGGAGTAGAACCCTCAGTTCTGGAAATCGCCCACCTCTTTCCCAGAAAACTCATGAATAATCCACCTGTTGTTTAGCATATAATCAAGAAGTAACTATTACTATCAGTCGAGCAGCTCAAGCTGCTTCTCTGAATAGCCACTCTTTTATTCCTTTACTTTTTTTTTTTTGAGACAGAGTTTTGATCTTATTGACCAGGCTGGAATGCAATGGTGCAATCTTGGCTCACTGCAACATCCACCTCCCGGGTTCAAGCGATTCTTCTGCTCAGCCTCCCTAGTAGCTGGGATTACAGGCACAGGCCACCACACCCAGCTAATTTTGTATTTTTAGTAGAGACAGGGTTTATCCATGTCGGTCAGGCTGGTCTCGAACTCCCGACCTCAGGTGATCCACCCACCTCGGCCTCCCAAAATGCTGGGATTACAGGTGTGAGCCACTGCGCCTGGCCTTACTTTCTTAATAAACTTGCTTTCAATATACTTTATGGACTTGCCCTAAATTTTTTCTTGTGAATAGTCCAAGAACCCTTTCTTGGGGTCTGGATTGAGACCCCTTTCTGGTAACACAAACATGTTTTTTCCACTCTGTAGCATTTAAAACCAAAGCTATTGCTTCCAAATGAGTTACTCTCACAATCCATTTTAGTGAAGGTTCCTTGGGGAGCTGATACACACGAATCTAGAGTGGATTGTAGATTTGAGGATCTATATCGTGGAACAGAGCTTCACACTGTGCCCTCCAGTGTCAGTAGTTAGGTGGTTTTGGCTTTCCCGACACTGACTACCTTCTTTGTAACCAGAGGTCTCAGGGATACATCTGTTGCCCTGGCATAATTTTTCACTAAACTCCAAAGGGAGAGAGGGTCCATGAGGCATGTCTGGCCTCCCTTCCTGTCATGGTCAGGAATTCCATTTTCCAGGTTTCTCTGGTATCATCTTGGCCAGGAGGGTCTGTTTAGTGGGTTGGGGGCCTTAAGATTTTATTTTTAGTTTATAAAACTAATAAATTCTCTAAACCTATAATCCCTTGGTTAGTGCCATCTGTGATAGCTAAAATGAAAGTAAAAGGGCTGGGCACGGTGGCTCACGCCTATAACCCCAGCACTTTGGGAGGCTGAGGCAAGAGGATCACAAGGTCAGGAGTTTGAGACCAGCCTGGCCAATATGGTGAAACCCCGTCTCTACTAAAAACACAAAAACTAGCCAGTCGTGGTGGTAGGCGCCTGTAGTCCCAGTTACTTGGGAGGCTGAGGCAGGAGAATCGCCTGAGCTCAGGTCACTCATCTCAGAATGACTGCTGGCTGCCCTTCCTTATCACTGTGCGATGGACGACTCTCAGTCAACAATGGCATTTTCAGGGTGTTCCCATAGTCACATGGTGGTCTATGAGTATATAAAAGGTGAATCACACCACTCCACATAAAGGCAACCGACTGACCGGGTGCAGTGCTCATGTCTGAAATTTCAGCACTTTGAGAGGCCAAGATGGGATGGTCCCTTGAGCCCTGGAGTTCAGTACTGGCTTGGGGAACATAGTGAGATCTTATCTCTACAAACAGTTTAAAAAATTAGTTGGGCACGATGGTGCACGCCTGTAGTCCCAGCTATTCAGGACACACAGGTGTGTTAGATATAGTGAACCCCAAGTTTCTCTTCATCAAAGAATCAGTATGTCAGTATGTTCAGCTCTCTTATTCTTTAATTCTCTATTTTAAAGTTTAACTTCCTTGTAGTTCCAGTAAACAGCCTTTTCCACCAGTTCTAGTCAGTAGTTCACATCTGTTCCCCCGGCCCCTGGCTCCGTCCTGATTCATCCTAGTCACCTGCTCCAGTCACCTGCTCCTGTCACCTTCTTTGATCTAGGTCACCCCTGGCTACCTGCTCTGACCCGCCCATAACCGTCCTTTCCGCCAAAACACCCACCCTGCCACTCCAGCTTGGACCCCTGCTCACTTTAAAACAGCCAATTGAGATTCGTCTAGCTTGTGTGGTCTAACCCTAGCCAATAGGGGAATGACGCAGCAGTCGGGGCGACCCCCGTCAGACATACGTACCCCTTCCCTCCTTGTCCAGGTGTGCGCTCGTCATTGTGCCATCTGTGAGCCGCACCCTTCTATAGAAGTAAATTGCCTTGCTGAGGAAATGTATATTCGAGTGCTACTTCTTTTGTGGCATTGAAGATTCTACTTATAACAGGTGGGAGGATCACTTGAGCCCAGGAGATCAAGGTTGCAGTGAGCTATGATGGTGCCATTGCATTCCAGCCTGGGCAACAGAGTGAGACCCTGTCTCAAAAAAAAAAGAAAAGAAAAGAAAAGAAAAAGAAAAGAAAAGGAACAAAAGAAAGTAATTGACCACCCTGAGATTTTCCCAATGGTTGATTCATTCCCTTCACTCATTTCTTTTATTTATTTATTTTTTGAGACAGGGTCTCACTCTGTTGCCAGGCTGGAGTGCAGTGGCACTATCTTGGCTCACTGCAACCTCTGCCTCCCAGGTTCAAGTGATTCTCCTGCCTCAGCCTCCTGAGTTGCTGGGACTACAGATGCAGACCACCATGCTCAGCAAATTTTTGTATTTTCAGTAGAGAAAGGGTTTCACCATGTTGGCCAGGATGGTCTCAATCTCTTGATCTCGTGATCCACCCTCCTCGGCCTCCGAAGGTGCTGGGATTACAGGCATGAACCACCATGCCTGGCCCCCTTCACCCATTTCTTGATCTCTCAGCTCCTGGCCCAGCTGGCTTGCTACATGCTCTGTAGGGGATAGGCCTATGGAAACCTATCCTCAGAGTCTAAGGAAGCTGAGAGGCCAAAGAAAGAGGCTGACCAATCTAGTTTCTTAGAAAGAAACATTTAATAGGAACTTGGAAGCCATATCTGAGTCTCGGACAGCAGCAAGACAAGATGGCGGACTGATGTCATTATTCCTTTTTCTTTTTTTTCTTTTTTTTGAGACAGGCTCTTACTCTGTCACCCAGGCTGGAGTGCAGTGGCGCCATCATAGTTCACTGCAGCCTCAATCTCCGGGGCTCAAGTGATCCTCTCACTTCAGCCTCCTAAGTGGTTGAGACTACAGATATTCATTAAGACACCCAGCTAATTATTTTATTTTTTGTAGAAATGGGGTCTCACTTTGTTGCTCAGCCTGGTCTCAAACTCCCGGGCTCAAGTGATCCTCCCACCTCGGCCTCCCAAAGTGCTGGGATTATAGATGTGAGCCATAACATGTCTGGCTGATGTGATTTCTTAAAGTGGGAGCCAGAAGCCCAGGGAGGACATCTCTTTGAGCCAGGATGGCAGAGCTGGCCTTCCTGAGTACTGGATCACCACTCCTGTGCTTGTACTAAGTGTAGTTAGCTCTCTCTAACTTCAGCAGGAAAGCAAAGATGCAAAAGGCTCAAGGGACCAAGAGCCCTGCCCTGCATGGTATCAGCACCCTAATAATGGCCTCAAATACCTACTTCCTCCAATGTTCCAGGGACCAAGGTACAGGATGTCCCCCCAGGATGGGGCCTCCTCTTCTGGGACTTGCCAATTAAAAGGCTGATTTTCTGCCTGGTGCAGTGGCTTGCACCTGTAATCCCCAGCACTTTGGGAGACCAAGGCAGGTGGATCACGAGGTTAAGAGATCTAGACCATCCTGGCCAACATGGTGAAACCCCATCTCTAATAAAAATACAAAAATTAGCTGGGTGTGGTGGTGGGGGCCTGTAGTCCGAGCTACTTGGGGGGGCTGAAGCAGGAGGATCCCTTGAACCTGAGAGGTGGAGGTTGTAGTGAGATGAGATCGTGCCACTGCACTTCAGCCTGGGCAATAGAGCAAGACTCAGGCTCAAAAAAAAAAAATTTGTAAGCACAAGAGATTAGGACAGGAAGTAGAGGGAGACCCTAAGTTGAGGGAGGAGAGTTTATTTTGAAGAGGCTTCGTGGTGGAGCAGTCAGAGATGGGAAGGGGCTTCCTACTGAAGCCCTTTCAGTAGGGTTTAGGGTGTGGTTATTTCTGCAGTCCTCTGACATTTCTTATTAAACTGAGTCCAAAAGACAGACTCAAGAGCCTCATCCACTGACTAAGTAATTACTAATACCTGCTCTGGTGAATCTGTGTGTGCACCCTGGGCTTTATAGCTGCCCCCTCTTCCTGAAGACTTATAACATGGCCCAGCTATTTCACATTTGAAGAAGCAAAATCGGATTTGAGCTCTGCTACTTGCTAACATTTTGACCCTCTTTCGTGTCAGTTTCTACCTGTACTGTGGAGAGCTGTTATGAAGTTTCAGTGGGTAAATCAAGAAAAAACAAACAAAACTGGATCCCTGATAAACGCAACTTACAGGCAGGATTCCGATAAACTGAAGCCAAAACTGGGAAATATATATCATGACATTAACAGAGACTCTGTAAGATAATTCCCTTATGGATTAGAGGTGAGGAAAGACTCCTCAAAAAACATTATGAGTTCAATCATGAGCCATAAACTGGATTAATTTGATCTCCCCTAAAGGATTTCTGCAAAACAAAGCACACAATGGTCAAAAGTAACAAACAGATGTGAGATTAGGAGAAGATATTGCAATATCTGCAGCCAAAAAGAGACTAATATTTAAAATATACAAGGATATTTCTACACATGAGAAAGAGAGACCCAAGTGGGAAAATGGGCAATGAGTATGAACACGCAATTTGCAGATTAAGAACCTAAAAGGTTACATAAATATGTGAAAGATGTTCTTTGGTCATAAAGTAATTGCATATTAAACTAACAATGAGATATTATTTTCCACCTATTTGGCAAAAATGATAAAGCTAGATAAATGACAAGTGGGGTAGGGATGGTGGGTTTAAGTGCCCTACTGTATTGCTGGGCAAGGGTTGGTGGTGTGGACATTCTGCACAGCAAGCTGTCTTACTTGCCAGACTGTCTATATGTCTACCACACAACAAATAATCCACTCCTGGGAATACGCACACACACACACACACACACACACACACACACGCACACATCACATAGGGGCCTAAAGACACAGACACATGATGAAGACGCTCTTCATTGCAGAGACTAGCTTGGAAAGGCACGTATGATATTGTGACATGATAAAAATTTTGTCTCTGCCCCCAGTTCCTGGCACAGAGCACCTCAAACTCTTAGAATTTCCTGGGTGATTGATAGAAGTTTCTTTTGTTCTAATGAAGTGACTCTTGCTGGGCTTTCTGGTCACCAGAAACACCAAGCCATGGTTAGAAGCTTGGAACTTTCAGCTGCACTGCCCCCTGCCCCACCAATCTCTGGGGTGGGGACAGGAGCTGAGAGTAGAGCTAATCACCAATAGCCCATGAATTTAATCAATCATGCCTAAGTGATGAGGCCTCTGTAAAAATCCAAAAGGACTGGGTTTGGAGTCCCTCAGTTTCCGAATGTGTGGAGGTGCTGGGAGGGTGCTGTGCCCAGAGAGGGCATGAAGTTCCACGTCCCTTCCCCTATACGTCATCCCGCGTACCTCTTCATCTGTATCGTTTGCAATATACTTTATAATAAACCAGGAAAATGTTTGCCTGAGTTCTGTGGTCAGTCAGAAGTAGGAATGGTCTACAATTGCAATTGGACTTTGAAGTGGGGGCAGTCTTTTTTTTTTTTTTTTTTTTTTTGAGATTGTGTTTCACTCTTGTTGCCCAGGCTGGAGTGCAATGGCGAGATCTTGGCTCACCTCAACCTTGGCCTCCCAGGTTCAAGCGATTCTCCTGCCTCAGCCTCCAGAGTAGCTGGGATTACTGGTGTGCACCACCACGCCCGGCTAATTTTATAGTTTTAACAGAGACAAGATTTCTCTGTGTTGGTCAGGCTGATCTCAAACTCCCAACCTCAGGTGATCCACCCACCTCGGCCTTCCAAAGTGCTGGGATTACAGACATAAGCCACCACGTCCAGTCAAAAAATAGCTATTTTTAAAAGGAGTGCAAAGCCAGAGTTTAGCACAGAAACTGGCACGTGGGAAGGGCTCCCTGAGTGTCAGCTATTCCTAATTAATTAAGAAACAAATAGTCCAAAGACAGGCAGTGCTCTTCCCCAAGGACACGTCTTGGTAAGTTCCATGGAGAGGCATGGTCTGTACCTGTCTTGCTGTGATCATATTTTTAGGAGTCTGGAGCAGTGTTTAGCAGTTGATTTGTCTTGAATGATTGAACAAAAACTAGTTCATGACAGAGCCATCCAGGAGAATGTTCACCTCGTCCAACTATTCCACACAATTGACAGAAATATTCTTTTCTAATTTCTTTTTAAGAAAAATTTAATAGACCTTCATTCTGTCCTCAAAGGCTGAATTAGGGGTTAATTACAATTAACCACATTTTGTATTTGTATGTCCTTTCCTATGAAGGACGCATAAGTATCAAAGCACAGAAATGTCACCTCAATGCCTAGACAGCTTTCCCCTCACCCCCAAGCGAGGGAGAGTCCAATTTAGAATCCCAGGCCCTTGCGGGTAAGCCTGACAGTTTCAGTGAGCTCTGGAGGGGGAGGTGCCCACAGGGTGTGTTGATCCAGAAAGCAGCAGAACTGGGTAGCCTGGGGAAGTGAGTCAGTGTCTTACCGTACATGGATTTCAAAACAGTAGGGACTGCAGACTTCATGGTGTGAAGAAACACATCTGACAGCTTTGTTATTACATCAGGGAAGCTGCAGTCAGCAGACACCTACGGGATGTAGAAGATTTGTTTTGACCACACCCGTGTGGATAGTTACAAGACAAGCCAAAGCAGAAAGCCCAGACACCATGACTGGCAGAAAAGCGACCATTTGCGGAACTATTTTATGTCACACAAAAAACCATGTTTCAATCTGTAAGGCAGAGTCATCACATCGCTGTGTGTGCACAGACCAAACTATTGCGATGGCTCTTGCCTACGGGAAGCAGCAGAATAGTCCATGTCCTTCCCCAGTGAGATCACCACTTCTACAGTGCCTGGGGCTTCCTTACCTCTTTTTTTTTGAGACAGAGTCTCGTTCTTGTCCCCCAAGCTGCAGTGCAGTGGCGCGACCTCGGCTCACTGCAACCTCCACATCCCAGGTTCAAGCAATTCTCCTTCCTCAGCCTCCTGAGTAGCTGGGATTACAGGTGCCCACCACCACACCTGGCTAATTTTTGTACTTTTAGTAGGGACAGGGTTTCGCCATGCTGCCCAGGCTGATCTTGAACTCCTGACCTCATCTGACCTCAAGGCGGGTGATCTGCCTGCCTTGGCCTCCCAAAGTGTCGGGATCACAGGCGTGAGCCACCGTGTCCGGCCTTCCTTACCTCTTAGTAAAACTCTCCCTCTGTGACAGCCCCGACCGTGCTCACAGAGGACATAGTCTTCTTATTTGAGTCTTTTAGAGCTGGCAGTGGCTAGCATGCCAGACTCACCTGGAGAGCTTTTAAAAAAATCCCAGTACTTTCTAGACAAAGTGAAAAAAGAAAGAAAAGAAAAGAAAAAATCCCAGTACTGGCGGGGCGAGATGGCTCACGCCTGTAATCTCAGCACTTTGGGAGGGTGAGGTGGGCAGATCACCTGAGGTCAGGAGTTCGAGACCAGCCTGACCAACATGGAGAAACCCCATCTCTACTAAAAATACAAAATTAGCCGAGTGTGGTGGTGCATGCCTGTGATCCCAGCTACTGAGGAGACTGAGGCAAGAGAATCACTTGAACTCTGGAGGCGGAGGTTGCAGTAAGCCGAGATTGCACCACTGCACTCCAGCCTGGAAGACAGAGCTAGACTCCGTCTCAAATTAAAAGAACTTCTGGGGTTTGGACTCAGGCAACGGTATTTTTTCAGCTCCCGACGGGGGTCCTGACCAGGCCAAGGTTGAGTAGCACTGCTTTTGTGTCTTGCTGGTAGGATGCATTCAGTAGATTTATTAAACAAAACCTGATTCCTTCAGTGAAGGCCAGTGACAGAGCCCTTGTTCTGGGCATTTTACTGGACCAGGTTGTAAGTAAGAATCATCTGCCAAGGCACAGGCCTGTTGGCCCTCACCTCCTGTGGCTCCCAAAGCAAAACTGTTACTGGATGGAAGGTCTTGACTGTGAGCTGTCCAGGTTCTTGGCATGTCGAACAAAGAATGGAACACAACGCACAAAGCAACAGAAGAATGGAACAACAAAAGACAAACAAAGCAACAGGAGAGCAGAGTAACGGAAGCGCAGATTGATGAAAGCAGCACTGCGTTCCACAGAGCAGGGGCATGCTTGAGCAAGCAGCGCAGGAGCCACCCTCCTCTCATGTAAGGGTTTTTATTAGGTTAAAAGAATTTGGAAATACCACTAGGTGCCCTTTAGAGGCCTCCATTTTTTTTTTCTTTTTTTTTTTTTTACTAGACAGGGTTTCCTCATATTGGCCCAGCTGATCTCAAACTCCTGACCTTGCGATCCACCTGCCTTGGCCTCCCAAAGTGCTGGGATTACAGGCATGAGCCACTGCGCCCGGCCTTGAGGCCTCCAATTTGTTACACCCTATGAAGGATTGGCCTGTGACCAATCAGAGGCTGAAGTAGAGGCTCAGCCCACAGTCAATCAGGCTGAGGTAAAAAGTCTGTCTTAGCCAGGTGCAGTGGCTCACGCCTGTAATCCCAGCACTTTGGGAGGCTAAGGTGGGCCGATCACTTGAGGTCAGGAGTTTGAGACCAGCCTGGCCAACGTGGCGAAACCCCGTCTCTACTAACAATACAAAAATTAGCCAGGCATGGTGGCGCACGCCTGTGATCTCAGCTACTGAGGAGGCTGAGGCAGGAGAATTGCTTGAACCTGGGAGGCAGAGGTTGCAGTGAGCCGAGATCATGCCACTGCACTCCAGCCTGGGTGACAGAGACTCTGTCTCACAAAAACAAAAAAACAAAAAAAACTTCTGTCTTGCCATCACAGGAGCAAGGATGTGAGCTGTGTGCTGCCTAATCTTGCCCAGAACTGGCTGCACTTGCTGTTCTTTTCCTTCTATCTAAACCCTTGGTTTACCCTGACCCTGTTCTCCTGCCTTGATATGGTTTTGCTGAGGGCACAAATGGGGCCCAAGGGCCTTCAGACCCAGCAGGTATGGGGCCTTGGCATCGCTGCTTCTGGATTTGCCATCACCTAGTGCTAATCTGAGAGGACCCCAAGAGAACCCACTTCTGTAGCTCCCCATCGGGTGTCCAGCTTCTGGGGAAAGTGTTTTCCAGCGCAGTAGCTCCAGGGTTAGGACAGCAAGGGCTGGGAGCTGCAGCTGGGGTTCCAGCAGAACCCGGAGGGCCTCTCTGCTTGGAGCTCTCATTCCTCGTCCTCCAGCTTTCCTTGACTCCAAAACACCATCAAGTCTCTCTATTCCGTATGACAAAGGAAGGATTGGATTTAAAGGGGAAAATATAACTTGCTTCTCAGGTGACTGAGAAGGTGCAAGGGGTAGCACAATTTGAGCCACAAATACCAGTGACAGGGTAAGTAGCAATCGTTGCATTGTATGGACTTTGCTCTCTAGAGAAACCCTTCAGATATTGTCACCACAGGAGCAGCCCAAACTGGGTCTACTCTGTTGCTAGCAAAATGTTGAGTTACTTTTTAGGTATAACAGAGCCCAAAACAGTAAGTCCTGTAGCCTGAGCATACCAGATAGAAACCTTAACCTCAGGCCGGGCACAGCGGCTCACGCCTGTAATCCCAGCAGTTTGGGAGGCTGAGGCAGATGGATCACGAGGTCAGGAGTTTGAGACCAGCCTGGCCAACAGGGATAAAATCCATCTCCACTAAAAATACAAAAATTAGCTGGATGTGGTGGTGCACGCCTATAATCCCAGCTACTTGGGAGGCTAAAGCAGGAGAATCGCTTGAACCTGGGAGGTGGAGATTGCCGTGAGCTGAGATCGCGGCACTGTACTACAGCTTGGGCGACAGAGCAAGACTCTGTCTCAGAAAAAAAAGGAAAGAAAAGAAGAAAAGAAAACTTAACCTCTAACAACACCCAATACCCAAACCAACAATTCCTCCCCTCTGAAACAAGAAGACTAGAACAAGATCAGATATCACGGAATCTGAATGAAGCAGGAATGTTTTCAGAAGCAAGGGGTCCAGGCCAGGTGCGGTGGCTCACGCCTGTAATCCCAACACTTTGGGAGGCTGAGGGGCGTGGATCACCCGAGGTCAGGAGTTCGAGAGTAGCCTGGCGAACATGGTGAAATCTGCCTCTACTAAAAATACAAAATTAGCTGGGCGTAGTGACACACGACTGTATTCCCAACTATTTGGAGGTTGAGGCAGGAGAATCGCTTGAACCTGGGAGGCAGAGGTTGTAGTGAGCTGAGATCGTGCCACTGCACTCCAGCCTGGGCAACAGAGCGAGACTCTGTCTCAAGAAAAATAAAAAGACCTAGGATCAATTGAAAGGACATATCTGGGTTTCCTTTGTGGAGAAGAAGGTTGTGGAGACCAAAGTTCCTATTGTGCAGAGGAAGTCTTCAGGTAGCAGGCTTCAGAGAGAATAGATTATAAATGCTTACCAGGTCTGTGTTGATTTTAATGCTGGGGAGGTATATAAGGCATGTTGGACCCCCATTTCCCATCATGCCCTGAAGCGGTCTCTCAGGTTAATTTTTTGTTTTTTTTTTTTGAGACGGAGTCTCACTCTGTCACCCAGGCTGGAGTGCAGTGGCACAATTTCAGCTCACTGAAACCTCTGCCTCCTGGGTTCAAGCAATTCTCTGCCTCAGCCTCTCAAGTAGCTGGGATTACAGGCATGCGCCATCATCCCCGGCTAATTTTTTGTATTTTTAGTAGATACGGGGTTTCACCGTCTTGGCCAGGCTGGTTTTGAACTCCTAATCTCGTGATCCACCCGCCTCAGCCTCCCAAAGTGCTGGGATTACAGGCATGAGCCACCACACCCGGCATCTCAGGTTAAATTTTAAGAGCTCCCAGGCAGAGAAAGAAGTCCATTCAGATGGTCCTGGGCCTTAGAATTTTACTTTAGGTTTACCGTGCACATCTGGCAGCTTGATAACAGTATTTGAAACTAGAGATCACAACAGCTAGTACTTTTTTTTTTTTTTTTTTGAGACAGAGTCTAGCTCTGTCTTCCAGGCTGGAGTGCAGTGGTGCAAACTTGGCTCACTGCAACCTCAGCCTCTTGGGTTCAAGTGATTCTACTGCCTTGGCCTCCCAAGTTGCTGGAATTACAGGAACTCGCCACCATGCCCAGCTAATTTTTGTATTTTCAGTGGAGACAGGGTTTCACATGTTGGCCAGGCTGATCTCAAACTCCTGACCTCAAGTGATCCACCTGCCTCGGCCTCCCAAAGTGCTGGGAATACAGGCGTGAGCTGCCACACCTAGCCCACAACAGCTAATACGTTTTTTTTTCAAGTCATGATAAAATACACATAACAGAAAGTTTACCATTTAACTTTTTTTTTTTTTTTTTTTTTTTTTTCGGAGACACAGTTTCGCTCTTGTTGCCCAGACTGGAGTACAGTGGCATGATCTAGGCTCACTGCAACCTGTGCCTCCCGGGTTCAAACAATTCTCCTGCCTCAGCCTCCAGAGTAGCTGGTATTACAGGCATAAACCACCATGCCTGGCTAATTTTGTATTTTTAGTAGAGATGGGTTTTCTCCATGTTGGTCAGGCTGGTGTCAAACTCCCAACCTCAGGTGATCCACCCATCTTGGCCTCCCAAAGTGCTTGGATTACAGGCATGAGCCACCGTGCCCTGCAATCACCACCATTTTTTAGAAGAGACAACTGAGGCACAAAAAGGTTATTTAGCTTGTTTGGGTACCCAGCTAGCAAGAGATAGAGCCAGGACTGTAACCCTTCTCATGTGTGGGCTTGGACTCCAGGACTATTAGCACAGGAAGGGACCAGAGCCACCACGTGTCCAATTTGTTCATTTTACAGTTAGTCACATGTTACATGACTTGTCCCACAGCTATGGTGACCGTATTATCTGAACTCCCAAATCAAGATGCATGATTTGATTTTTTAAACAATACTTCTTGGTTAAAAAAAAAAAAAAAGGCTGGGCACGGTGGCTCACACCTATAATCCCAGCACTTTGGGAGGCTGAGATGGGCAGATCACAAGGTCAGGAGATCAAGACCATCCTGGCTAACACTTAAAACCCCATCTCTACTAACAATAAAAAATAAAAAAAAATTAGCTTGGTGTGGTGGCAGGAATCTGTAATCCCAGCTACTCGATGTTATAAGTAAAATTTTTTTTTTAATTTTTTTTTTTTTAAAGATGAGGTTTCACCATATTGGTCAGGCTGGTCTCAAACTCCTGACCTCAGGTGATCCACCCACTTCAGCCTCCCAAAGTGCTGGGATTACAGGCATGAGCCACTGTGCCCGGCATAAGTAAAATTTCAATGCTGGAAAAGACATAGCACTTGAAGATAAATCCTCTCAGCAAGGCAATTTACTTCTATAGAGGGGTGTGGCACACAGATGGAGCAACGGTGGCTGCAGGCTTGGACAAGGGGGGAAGGGGTTCTTATGCCTGATGTGGGTCATCTCTACTGCTGTGTCATTCCTCTATTGGCTAGGGTTACACCTCACAAGCTAGGCTAATCCTGATTGACTATTTTAAAAAGAGTAGGGGTCGAAGATGGAGTGGCAAGGTGGGTGGGTGTTTTGGCAGGAAGGATGGTTAGGGGCGGGTCAGAGCAGGTAGCCAGGGGTGACCTAGGTCCAAGAAGGTGATCAGAGGAGGTGACTGGAGTAGGTGAACAAAGCAGGTGACTGGGATGAGTCAGGACGGAGCTGGGGCCGGGGGGAAAAGATGTGAACTATTGATTAGAACCGGTGGAGAAGGTTGTTTACTGGAATTATAAGGAAGTTAAACTTCAAAATAGAGAATTAAAGAATAAGAGATCTGCACATACTGACATACTGATTCTTTGAAGAGAAACTTGGAGTTCACTGTAATATCAGGAGGCTGAGGCAGGAGAATCGCTTGAACCTGGGAGGCAGTGGTTGCATTAATCTGAGATTGCACCACTGCACTCCAGCCTGGGCGACAGAGAGAGACTCCATCTCAAAAAAAAAAAAAAAAAAGAGTCAAGCTGGGAGATGTAGTGTGTGGGCTTGGAGTCCAAGTAACAGTGATGCTGTATCATCTTGATGGTTATACAATGGGGTTACATAATGGTTACATAATGGGGTAACAGGGACGGACTGTGCTACTGTCATATCACAAGAAACATATATTTGGTGTTCCTCTCAGTTCCTGGCACAGACTTTCTAAAACCTTTGGAGTTTCCTGAGTAATGAGGGGAGAGGAGCATCTTTTGTTATTCATAATGAACCCTTCTTCACCATACCTGAGTTCATGCTAATGAGGTGACTCTTGGAGAGTGGGACTGGCAGCCAGAAGAACCAGCCAAGTGGCTGGCATGACGGCTCATGTATGTAGTCCCAGCACTTTGAGAGGCCGAGGCAGGTGGATCACTTGAGCTCTGGGGTTCAAGACCAGCCTGAGCAACATAGTGAAACCCTGTCTCTACAAAAAATACAAAAAGTTAGCAGGACATGGTGGTGTGTGTCTGCAGTCCCAGCTACTTGGGAGGCCAAGCTGTGAGGATTGCTTGAGCCTCGGCAGGTGGAGGCTGCAGTGAGCAGTGATCACAGCACTGCACTCCATCTTGGGTGACAGAGCAAGACCCTGTTTCAAAAAAACAAACAAAGAATAGGGCCAACTGGCAGGTGTGGTGGCTTATGCCTGTAATCCCAGCACTCTGGGAGACAGTGCTGTTCTCCTCTTGTTCTTTTTTTTTTTCAGAGATGGAGTCTCCCTCTGTCACCCAGGCTGGAGTGCAGTGGCACAATCTTGGCTCACTGCAATCTCGGTCTCCTGGGTTCAAGCATGATTCTCCTGCCTCAGCCTCCCTGAGTATCTGGGATGACAGGTGTGCACCACCATGGCCAGCTAATTTCTTTTTTTTTTTTAGAGACAGAGTCCTTATCATGTTCCTTGCGGGCTAAATAAAAAGATAAAAAAGAAAAAAAAAAGACAGAGTCTTGCTCTGTGGCCAGGCACCAAGCTGGAGTGCAGTGGCATGATCTTGGCTTGCTGCAACATCCGCCTCCCACGTTCAACCAGTTCTCTTGGCTCAGCCTCCCGAGTAGCTGGGACTACCTGTGGGCACCACCACACCCAGCTAATTTTCGTATTTTAGTAGAGATGGGGTTTCACCATGTTGACCAGGACGGTCTCTATCTCTTGACCTTGTGATCAGCCCGCCTTGGCCTCCCAAAGTGCTGGGATTACAGGCATGAGCCACTTCGCCTGGCCTTTTTTTTGTATTTTTAGTAGAGACAAGGTTCACCATGTTGGCCAGGCTAGTCTAGAACTCTTGACCTCAGCTGATCTGCTGGCCTCGGCCTCCCAAAGTGCTGGGATTACAGGCATGAGCCACTCTGCCTGGCCCAGAGGAGCAGACTTTTTAAGGATAACTTGGTGGGTTACAGGGGAATCAGCAAGGCAGGGGTGCTGATTGGTCACGGATGAAATCATAGGGAGTCAAAGCAGTCTTCTTGCACTGAGTCAGTTCCTGTGTGGGGGCCACAAGCTCAGACGAGCCAGTTTATTCCTTTGGATGGCGCCACCTGATCCATCAAGTGCAGGGTCTGCAAAATATTTCAAGCACTGATCTCCTAAACCGTAATTTCTAATCCTGTGGCTAATGTTAGTCTAGTTCCCAGGCAAGAATGAAGTCGGCTTTGGGAAAGGGCTGCTTCCTTTGTTTAAACTATAAGCTACAAACGAAGTTTCTCCCAAAGTCAGTTCAGCCTACGCCCAGGAATGAACAAAGACAGCTTGGAGGTTAGAAGCAAGACGGAATCACTTGAGTTATATCTCTTTCACTGTCTCAGTCATAATTTTGCATTCCTGCTGACATTCACCTGTGCAGGCTCCCAGCTTGCAGCCTGCTCTTTGTTAGAAAGTGATTTGGGGCTGGTTTTCATTAAAAAGAATAGCCTTGGCTGGGCGCAGTGGCTCACGCCTGTAATCCCAGCACTTTGGGACGCCAAAGCAGGTGGATCACGAAGTCAGAAGATTGAGACCATCCTGGCCAACATTGTGAAACGCTGTCTTTACTAAAAATACAAAAGTTAGCTGGGAGTGGTGGTGCACACCTGTAATCCTAGCTACTCAGGAGGCTGAGGCAAGAGAATCGCTTGAAACAGGGAGGCAGAGATTGCAGTGAGCTGAGATGGTGCCACTGAACTCCAGTCTGGCCACAGAGCAAGACTGTAGCTCAAAAAAAAAAAAAAAAAAAAAGCCTTACCAAGGACTCCTATGCTCTTGCTATCTCCCTAAGTAATTTCTTCTTAACTCCTATATCGATAGGTCTGTTGCACAGTGGTTCACGCCTGTAATCCCAGCACTTTGGGAGGCCAGGACGGGTGGATCACATGAGGTTAGGAGTTCAAGACCAGCCTGGCCAACATGATGAAATCCTCATCTCTACTAAAAATACAAAAAAGTTAGCCAGGAGTGGTGGCGGGCACCTGTAATCCCAGCTACTCAGGAGGCTGAGGCAAGAGACTCGCTTGAACTGGGGAGGTGGGGGTTGCAGTCTAAGATTGTGCCACTGCACTCCAGCCTGGGTGACAGAGTGAGACTCTGTCTAAAAAAAAAAGAAAAGAAATTTACCAAACTTGGCCAAGAGAGGCTTGAGAGTGACTCCTCATGGTGTTATAAGTAGAATTTTCAATGCCGCAGATGAGCGCACATCTGGACAAGGAGGGAAGGGGTACTTATGCCTGACGGGGGTCGCCCCGACTGCTGTGTCATTCCCCTATTGGCTAGGGTTAGACCACACAAGCTAGACTAATCCCAATTGGCTGTTTTAAAGGGAGCAGGGGTCCAACCTGGAGTGGCAGGGTGGGTGGTTTGGTGGGAAGGATGGTTATGGGTGGGTCAGAGCAGGTAGCCAGGGGTGACCTAGGTCAAAGAAGGTGACTGGAGCAGGTGACCAGGATGAGTCAGGATGGGGCAAGGGACCGGGGGAACAGATGTGAACTACTCATTAGAACTGGTGGAAAACGTTGTTTACTGAAACTACAAGGAAGTTAAACTTTAAAATACAAAATTAAAGAATAAGAGAGCTGAACACACTGACATACTGATTCTTTGAAGAGGAACCTGGGATTCACCATGTCTCACAATAGCAAAAGTGAGTCACACAGGGAAGACAGGACAGGCGTTTTTCCTTTAGTAATCTTTCTAGATTCTGACAGCCAAATCATTTTTCACGTTGTTACCAAATATATCCTAAAATGTGAGTTTAATCATGCCTCTCTCCTCCTCAATAACCCACCGTAGCTCTCTATTGCCGACAGAGTACAAACATAAATCCACTTGGCATGAGATGTGCTCCATTCCAGAGCCCCCCACTCCCTTTCCAGCCCCATCTGCCACCTCCTCCCCCACACCCTCGCACTCCCCGACACACTGTGTGCTGCTGTGACTTAGGTCTTCTCCATCTCTTCTTTAGCCCCAGCCACTCCCTAAATGCTTCCTCTTCTGTAAACCTGCCCCCACCTGGATCCTTTTGGTCAGAATTAATCTCTTCTTCCTCAGTGCTGTCACAGCAAATAGCGGGTGAGTCTACTGAACCCTTGTGTTGCCCTGCCTTGGATTACTGAGACGTGTTTACGAGCCGTTTCCACCATAGACAACAAATACCTCAAGGGCATTGGCCGTGAACTCACCTTGGTGTAGGGCAGAAATCCAGACTTCCGTTTACGGGCAATATGACACCCTGTCTGTGCATCCTTCCTGGGCCTCTGCTTCTCTATCCTTTTTTTTTTTTTTTAATTGAGATGGGGAGTTTCACTCTCTCATCCAGCTGGAGTGCAATGAGGCGATCTCGGCTCACTGCAACCTCTGTCTCCTAGGTTCAAGCAATTCTCCTTTCTCAGCCTCCTGAGTAGCTGGGATTACAGGTGCCCGCCACTGTGCCTGGCTAATTTTTAGATTTTTGGTAGACACGGAGTTTCACCACGTTGGTCAGGCTGGTCTCAAACTCCCGACCTCAGGTGATCCACCCACCTCAACCTCCCAAAGTGCTGAGATTATAGGCGTGAGCCACCGTGCCCGGCCTTCTCTATCCTTTTTATAACAGCGTTTTCTAAAACAAGATTGGAGGAAGGTGGTGACTGTTAAAGTCACTCCTGTTTCTGATGGCAGTGTGAGGTCTCAATCCACACAGGATGAGGTGAAAGAAAAGATCAAGTCGGCCGGGAGCAATAGCTCACGCCTGTAATCCTAGCACTTCAGGAGGCTGAGGCAGGTGGATCACGAGGTCAAGAGTTCAAGATCAGCCTGGCCAAGATGGAGAAACCCATTCTCTATTAAAAATATGAAAATTAGCCGGGTGCAGTGGCAGGCGCCTATAATCCCAGCTACTAAGGAGGCTGAGGCAGGAGAATCACTTGAACCCGGGAGGTGGAGGTTGCAGTGAGCAAGATCGTGCCACCGCACTCCAGTCTGGGTGACAGAGTGAGACTCAATCTCAAAAAAAAAAAAAAAGATCAAGAACTACTGCTTGGCAGCCACACTGCTTGAAACAAGAGCCCCATTTCACCTACGATTGCCTCAACCCACTGAAAATGGGATTTGGTCCCTACTGAGCTGTCCAGATTCCTTCCTCCAAGGCAATCCCTCAAGAGCAAAACCTCCCACATGACTCAGCACTCGACAGCACCAGCAGTGTTTGCTTTGTCAGTTTTCCAGCTCTGTCCTTCCCTAGCAGTCGCCTCTTGCCCCTGTGGCTGTCCCTGTCTGAATCTCCTAAACTGGAGCAACTCCTTGAGCCCACCTCACATTGGCAATGCTCTTTGCTTCTTCTACACTGTCCCCAAACAACTCAGTCACTTGTGCGGCTTTCATTGCCGCCTAAATACAGAAGAACTTGGTCTATGTACTAGATCTTTCTGAGCTCTAGATCTTTCTGGGCTGACTGCCTAACTGGATGCCCAAAACACTTCAATTTCTCCCCTCACTGAGGCTGTGGTGGGGAGAAATGTTGACTCCAACTCTTTAGCCCAGTGCTTTACTGTGGGCAGAGTATACACCTCACTCCTTGATTTTGGGCTTGGCCCTGTGACTTCCTTTGGCCAGTAACGAGGGTGGGGGCTGGAAGCAGCAGTGTGCCACAGCTGAACCCCTGGCATGGCAGTGAGAAGAGCTTCCCCTGGCAAGCTGCTACCTCCTGTGTCTGGGCCCAGAATGAGCACACATGGAGCCAAGCCCAGCTGCCCTCCCCAACCCTTCCTTCCCTCCTTCCTTCCCTCCTTCCCTTCCTTCCCTCCCTCCTTCCCTCCTTCCTTCCCTCCTTCCTTCCTTCCTTCCTTCCCTCCCTCCTTCCCTCCTTCCTTCCTTCCCTCCCTCCTTCCTTCCCTCCTTCCCTTCCTTCCTTCCCTCCTGCCTTCCTTCCTTCCTTCTCTCCCCTTCCTTCCTTCCCTCCTTCCTTCCTTCCTTCTCTCTTCCCTTCCTTCCCTCCCTCCTTCCTTCCTTCCTTCTCTCTTCCCTTCCTTCCCTTCCTCCTTCCTTCTCTCTTCCCTTCCTTCCCTCCCTCCTTCCTTCCTTCCCTCCTTCCCTCCTTCATTCCCTCCCTCCTTCCTTCCTTCCCTCCTTCCTTCCTTCCCTCCTTCCTTCCCTCCTTCCCTGCTTCCTTCCTTCCTTCTCTTTTCCCTTCCTTCCCTCCTTCCCTCCTTCCTTCCCTCCTTCCTTCCCTCCTTCC